>JASSRZ010034585.1:0-15365 GCA_032164315.1 Malacoctenus gilli | reverse complement strand
CAAGTGAGACCAGTGCCAATGCTGCCGATACCAGTCGGACTGAGACGAAAGCCAAAGGTGCAGCTGGCGACTTGTAATGATCACTTCTGGTATTTTGGTCACTGGTCAAACAACCGACTGACTGACAAAACTAAGTGTTGGCAGAAGTAACAAAGTTACTTTCAGATCTGGATACTTTACAGTCTTTGGGACTCAGAGTGTCAAACTCCACTAAGTGACCAAATTACTGTTAAATGTCAATCTTTTTGCCTGCTGGGAATCGATTGCAGATCATCCAACAGTCTAGACTGATACTCAACCAACTGAGCTATGGAGACTTGTGAGCCACTGACTTTTCTGTAACTTTAGAGACCAACCAACAATGACGGGAAAGGAAACAATGTCATTTCAATGGGTTTGAACCCACAGCTTCATGTGGAGGGGACAGCTGTGCCAACAACTGACTTCAAAACAAAAACAACTGCAAGACACAACACAGATAGATTTTATTGCAGGTTTAAAAATTCCATTTCCTGTCACGTGACTCTAATCAGCGCTCCAGGTCCAAGTCCACTGTCACAGGTCTATCACTGAGTGGCTCTGCAGGGCACGCCGCTGCAGTGCCTGAACACTGCTGTGAGCAGGAAGCGCTCTCTGGAACTGTGTCACTGCCCGCCTTCAGGCTTCGTCTTGTGTACGTACATCCATCAGCTACAGGATTATGACCACCTCTTGGACTACTGGGGGCGAATCCTGTTCCTGGAGCTGGAGTGGCGGAGGTTCCATGGACCTGAGTAGTTTGTCAGACCGAGATCCCAGTCAGCGTCTCTGCCGCCAGCAGGTTGGGAGAAGCTCGGATCCACCGACCCTCGCACGATGATTTGGCCATTTTATGAACGTGTGTGTGCCAAGATGAGTGCAGTTCAAGAGGAGCATCAAAACACAGCGTGCAGGTGGGACCATTTCCAGACTAATGAGGCACAGAGATCACCAGGTTGGTAGTGACCACGTTTGTGGACTAAAAGAGAACTCACCTGTCACAATCGGACCCTCACACTAGCTTTGGCTCCAAGTGTTCAAACAGCTAAGAAATGATTTGTAAAGCACAAAGTCTGAGGTAGTGCATGCATGTACGTGTGTGCGTGTTTGTGTGTGCGTGCGTTGGCATCATTTCTTCATCTTCTTCTGCCGGTCAAGGAATTTCTGTCGCCTCTCCACAGGAATCTCGTCCAGACTGATCCCGTGGTTGCTGGCCCTAAAACACACACGCACAGTCGAAACTTTTAATGTGAAAGGTGAGAGACTTCCTGTCCCGAAGCTGCGCCTGGAGGTTGCAGCTTCTGAAGAGAGATGTGCAGAGTGGCTCAGTCCAGGTTTTCCTGAGTCCAAACTGGACCGGCAGGACGATCAGGACCCGAGACCTTCTGCCCAGAACCTGGTCGAGGTCACTTTCAGCTCTGTCGTCTGACCGTCAAGAACAGACTCGATGCCCCCCGGAGGCCGCCATCTTACCCGCCATGAGCTACTGTGCATCGAGGGGTCCCGGTTAAAAGTGGGCGTGCTGAAGGCGGGAGAGGAAACAGATGGACGGACGCCATCTTTCCTCCTGTGACCTTAACGCCAGTTGACCTTGAGCGTGTGAGTGCTCACGGGTGGACTGCTTGGGTTGAATCCCACACCAAACTTTACACATGAGGGTAAGCTTTGGTTGTATCATGCAGGCCCGTTGCAGGCCACGCAGCTCCTTACCCTCCAGTCAGGTCCGGGGGGACAGGAAGGGGCTTATCGAAACCATCTCGACCCACCAACCAATACGTGTCCTCGGAGCCTTTCACCTGAAGACGGAAGCAGGTGAAGAAGGTCAGCCTTTCACTGGCTGCGCCAGATCGGTCTGAAGCAGGTATTGCCTGCTGCGTTACTTGCAGGCAGCCGATCGCACCTGAGCCTTCCTGGTGTCAAAGACGTAGCCCAGCTTGAGGCTGGTCAGGACCTTGACGGTGCTCAGACTGATGTGGATCCTGTAGGCTGCAGGGCACAGACAGGATCTGTCAGACACGAAGGGACCTGTGTGTAGGCAGCAGGACGAACACTTCAGGATACATACGTAAACCCGAGGCTTCCATGTGAGACGCCGTCGTCACCGTGTCTCCAAAGAGGCAGTAGCGGGGCATCGTCAGGCCCACCACGCCGGCGACCACTGGACCTGCGGCCGACACAAACACACACGCGCACACACATGCATAGGTACGCGCACGTACCGACAGGAGGGTTGTGCACGAAGTGCGGTGTGCTGTGCGTACCTGAGTGAAGTCCGATGCGTATCTTAACTTTGACCTCCGGCATGTGTTTGATCTTGAAGGCTGCGATGGAGTGCAGGATGTCCAGAGACATGTTGGCCACCTCAGCTGCATGGCGGCTTCCGTTTCTGTTGGGGACACCTGAGGCCACCATGTAGGCGTCGCCAATGGTTTCGACCTGCACGCACGCACGCACAAAGCATGAGCCTGGACGCTGGCACAGCTTGAATCAGCTCCTCCTCGGCTCCTTTGATCTTCCTTTGGTTTTGGGACGCTGGAAAGCATTTACTGGCCTTTACCTTATAAACGTCATGCGTTGCTATGATGGCGTCAAACATGGTGTAGAGGTCATTCAACAGGTCGACCACCTGCAAACAGTCAAGTTCACTGGTCAACTCAGGCTCAGCAGTTTCACCGCCAACTGGAGTCTGGGAGAGCAGCTGCACCTCGATGGGTTCGCTGAGGGCTGAGATGGTGGTGAAACCCACGATGTCGCTGAAGTACAGCGTGCAGTCGGAGTAGTGCTCGGGCCGGACCGGCTTCCCTTTCTTCAGGGCCTGAGCCACAGACCTGGAACGAAGGGGGACACTCAGGAAACGACTCACCACTGGGCCGCGATGCCAGGCTTCTCTTCGGCTTCCTGACCAGCCGCTGACCAGCGGGGTCGCTGCAGCTCTTACTTTGGCAGGAGCTGTCCAACCAGCTTCTCTGTCTTGTTCCGCTCCACTTCCAGCTCATCAGTTCTCTCCCTGATCAGGTCCTCCAGGTTGGAGCTGTATTGCTCCAGCATGCGTAGCATGGAGTCGATGATGTTTGCTCTCTTGCCCCTGTTGATGCCTCGAAACTTTGAAGGCAAACAAACACAGGCGGCCTTGAAACGAAGCCGCTCCAAAGAGGAGCTCCGCAGGACCTGCAGCAACGTCGCTCCCACCTGTTTGAACACGTCATCAAATGTAGGGCGTTTGTTTGGATCCTCGTTCCAACATTCGTTCATCAGGCCGAGACACTCGGCTGGAGCTTCGTCCACCGAAACCACCGGCCGGCACAGAGGAGGCGGCTGCTTCAGGCGCTCCACGATCTCTGCAGGACGGACAGGAGGTCAGAGATAAAGACAGGAAGTCCGAGACACAGACAGATAATCAGGGACCCACCATGCGCCGGCATGTCCATCATAGCGTAGGGTGGTGTCCGTGATATCACTTCCTGGATGATGATGGAGAAACTGAAAACGTCTCCGAGAAAAGTCCCTCCTCGCACCGGATTTCTGAGAAGCTCCGGGGCGGTCCACAGCAGCTCTGAGGAGGGGCGGGAGGAGGGGCGTTTGAGTCGTGAGCACTTCGGTAGCGGCCCCTCGAGCGGACACGTGTCTGCGTAGTTACCCTGGGGGTCTTCCGGGAGGTTGATGACCTGAGCGTGGAGGATCATGGGAAGCCCGTAGTCCGTAATTTTCAGAACAAAGCGTCCGTCCACCAAACAGTTGGTGGACTTCAGCCGGCCGTGACTTAAACCTCGCAGGTGAAGGTACTTCATCCCCTGAAACAGTTCACACAAAAAGCAGTTTGTGTCCAGCCTGCCGCGGGAACGTCACCGTGTTGTGCCGGCGTGGAATCCGCAGCGAGCGGCTGCGGCGTGAGCCGTCGTCGTAGCGGCATTACCACGAGAACCAGCGGTGGCATCGAAACTAGCGGTCGGAGCAGCACTCGCAAGAACATCAGCTGCAGTTCGCCAGCACCCGCAGCTGTGGGAACTCTACCTTGATGAGGTCCATGAGCAGCGAGGACTTGAACATCCAGTCCAGCCTCATGTTGCTGTCGGCCAGCAGGTCTGCCAGACTTCCCCGGGGACAGTGTTCCACCACCAGGGCGAAGATGCCAGAGTCCACAAACAGGCCCAGGTACAGGTTCAGGTTCTCATGGCGCATGTCCCGCAGCTGGGCGGGTCACAGACAACAGCTGAGGCCTTCCTCCTACATACTGAGCACAGTCTGACCACATCAAGCACCAGCACTCCCCTAACAATCGCTCAGCACGCCATCTGTCCTCACGCCGATTCCTCTGACTTCAAGAAACGGGCACACGTGCTGCCAACACCGTTTCGTCTAACCACTGACACATTGTGTCCATGCATTTGTCATTGGTGAACAGCTTTGTGGGCATCGTAGACGTTGTGCGTTTGTGTTGTACCTGGCTGAACAGACTTTGTGTGTTTTGATTGACAGCTGTGAGAGATTTCCCGACAGGGATCTTCTTCAGCCAAACCCAGTCGCCCTGGCAGCAGCAGGACCAGAGAGGGAGAGTGCACCGTCAGTGGGCTTTCTACCATGCATACTGTGACCAGGCTGGGTTTGGGACGGAGGTCTACGATAGGATCAGGTGCAGGAGAGGACCGGGCTGGGTTTGGGAACAGGTTCAGGGCAGGACCAGGTCCCAGCGTACCTCCAGGATCCCGATGTTGGAACTTTCAGGTGTGGTCAGAATGTAACTTCGAGCGATCGAGCGAAATGGAGTTTTGATCTCCAGAAGACTTCGCATGATGGACTCGTCATTCAGTTTCTACAAACAACAACGACAACAGACATTCCAGCTGAGTGCTGAGTACTGCAAGAACTCCCGGTACTGCATTCTGAGTACACGACAATTTGCTTCATTTCAATATTTCCTGGTTCAAAAATGAGCACTGCAGTGCACGTGCATGTGCGTCGGTGATGGTGAAGGACCGCAGCTCTCAGGCTGCTGCAGTCGTCACAGAGGGCTTCGAGTTTCTCACCTTCCGGCTGACTTGAGTGTCGATGAAGACGATGTCGTCCAAAGTCAGAATCAGTTTGGCGAGGTTCACCGTCTTTTTGTACTTCCTGTGAACAAATCAGAGACGGTTAGTATTGTCAGCAGACGATCTGATGACCTGTGTGTGTGTGTGTGTGTGTGTGTGTGCGCGTGTGTGGGTACTTTATCCAGTAGAAAAATCCTCCAATGAAAATGCAGAACAGCAGGAAGAACAATGACATGGTCACGAAGTCCAAACCTGCGAAAAGGAAACAGCTCGCTGTCAAACCTCACATCAGCTGCCAGCTTCCGGTCTGCTTCTTGCCTGATCCAGGTGGAGCGGACCAAACCCCAAGTGGGGGCAGCTGATCAATGGTGGGGTGCGGTGGGGAGTGTAACAGTCAGGTGGAGGCCACCGGGTCACACAACATCAAAAGGAGCTACAGAGGAGTCGGCCTCCTCGACTGTCTCTGCAGGTCAGTGAACGCACCCTCAGTGCAGGCCTCCTCGGGGTCGAACCAGCAAAAACTCGCTGTGGGGGGTTTTCCTCCAGGAAAGGTGAAGGAGCGACGGAGGGGCCTCAGGCCCCCCATCGGTCCGCCTGGACGGGCCGGAGCGAGTGAGTGTGTTGGCACGAGGCGGTCGCCATCGCTGTTTAACACCACATAACCGGACTGTGGGCCACGCCCCCTTGAACCCCCGTACAACACCTGAAGAGGAAAAGGGAGGTCAAGATTTGGGAGCACTGCACTTGTTCCAAGCTCCTGAAACCATCACCTGCTTGACGGAGTCAACAGAAGTAGAAAAGATGTCCTACCTGATTGAAGCCCTGGAATTCGAAGCCTCCATCTGATTGGACAAGCTGATTGCCCGTCACCCAGTGGCCGCCCCCTGCCTGACGACGCTCTTCGACTGCCTTAGCAACAAAGTACACCATGTTGAAGATGGTCCCAAACACTGGAGACACCTGCAAATAGAGTTCAAGCCACGTCTGACGGTTACCGCCTCTGCCGCTGCGCTTTCCTCGCCAGCTGAATTTGGTTGGACCGTGACAGAGTTGATTGGCCATCACGAAACGATACGAAGACCGCCTTTGCGGCGGCGCCGTCCACCTCGTGGTCGTCGGTTTGTTTGCTCACCTCCGTGGCAGAAACGGCCGATCGAATCTCTCGGCTCAATTGGGCTTCGCGAAAGACTTCGTAGAAACTGCGGTCCGACGCCACGGTGACGGTCAACACAGCGCTGTACGCATGGCGAAGCTGCGTGTCATTGGTCAGTTCGTGGAAAACTGTGTCCTGTCGATCAGAGGAAAGAGTGCAGAAACACGATCAGGCAGGACTTTTGGTTGGCAGTTCAGCGCCGACTGGGCGGCAAGCAAACAACTTCCTGGAAGCCATGGGGCCGCAGTCACCGGATTGGAAGGGAGCCACGCTGACCTGATGCGGCATGGCGTAGAGAAGGCTGTCGTATGGGATGAAGACGTAGCCGCTGGAAATCATGCCCATGTCCAGAGCAGCCAGGAGCAGCTCTCGCTGATCCCGTCCACCAATCAGCACAGAGCTCATGCACATGATGACCACTAGGTAGGAAACACATTTTTCACAGGGACTCTGAAAAGCGCGACAGCGACATCCAATCACAGCAAAGCTTAAAAATGTTTCAGGGACAATTCCAGCTTCAGGAACACCAAGATATCCCTGCGAGGCCTCAGCTGACCCACCAGGAAGGGAGGGGGGTGGGGGGTGGGGGGGAGGGGGGTGTCCGTGCGTGCGTGCGTGCGTGCGTGCGTGCGTGCGTGCGTGCGTGCGTGCGTGCGCCGAGTCTCTGATGGCGTGTTTCAATGTGACTGGTCGCTTTGATCCCTCTGAGTGAGACACCAAAGCTCTTTGCACGAGTCGGCAGCAGCAGCAGCAGCAGCAACACAGAAAGCTTTGCCGGCATGCAGACGCACACACAAATAGATTCAAGTTTACACGTGAGGATTTGAAGCATTCATCTTTTTCACATGCAGAACTCTGTTTGTATTTCCAACTTTTCTCAGAGTCCTGACCTATGCGCTCGGTGGCGGAGCGTCAACAAAGACCCTAGTGGCAGTTGGACCCTCGGCTCTCACCTTTGACCTGGTCGGCATCTCTGATCACCTGCAGCGCCTTGTGAGGCCCTCCTTTATTTTTGGTTTCCATGGTAACAACGGGACCAACAGGCAGCCCCATTGCCCGAAGCGAAGACGCTACTTCTGATCCCGTGCCCTGCCAGAGGTCCGACGGAGCTGAACACCGAAGACAAGACAGAGGAAAGGTCAGCAAAGGTCATCAGAAGATAGAGCAAATGAAAGCTCCTGCAGATGAACAATGACAAGGCCGCAACTGGTCAAACCGCCCAGACTCTTGCGGATGAGACTTTGGCCGGCTGCGATCGCGAAGCAGTTCATCTGAAAAGCTGCCCCGCCCCCTCTCGGGTACCTGAGACAATGCCGACGTGGGCCCAGCGGAAGAAGCGGAGCACGGTGAACAAGACTTCCGTGGGCGGCGTGACCGGTGGCAGGTTCAGCCAGTCGCCATCGAGACAACCGGGAGAGGCAAGCCCTGCCTCCCAGTGCTGAGCGTACAAGGAAGCGGCCTGGCAGAGAGCTGGGTTGAAGGGGCCGATGTAGGCGTGGCCGTAGCCCTCCATCTCACCCAGTTCCGTGAGCGCTGAACAGAGAGCCGCGAGAGAAGGGGTCAGTGAGACTCTGGAGCCAGGCCGCGGCGCTGGCTCGACGCCGGCGAGCCCACCAACCTTTGGAGGCCGAGCAGTCCTCGTCCAACAGCTTCACGTCGTACCAGTAGCCCCGGCTCAGGCTCGTGTCGCTCCTCAGCCGCGACAAGGCCAGATTTGCCGCTGCTGTCGGCATCGCCCGTGAGAACATCGGGTCACATGACCAAGGACCGATCAAGGCGAGCTTAAAGGTCGCCATCAGGACCTCTGGGATGCCTAGCAACCACAGATATGCCCCTAGCAACCATGAGAGCGGCATCCTGATGACCTGTTGGGGAAAAACGCCGTTTGTTTTTGCCGTTTGCAGGAAGTTGATGAAACAGACAGAACACGGCCGAACGCTTGGTATTTGGGGGACCCTAACCCCAAGGACGACTCGCACCCTAATCCTGGTCACTGAAGGTTTACGTGTTCATCTCGAAGCCTCCCGCTGCTCGCTGCTCGCCACGAGCCCCTGACCCCTCATGACGACGCCTTCTCGTGTCTGCGGTGGACTTCGGCTGCGCGCTCAGCCAGGACGCATTGATGGACTCTGGCTCGAGCTGCCCCAGTGGCTCCGAGCCTGTTCGCTGCTGAAAAGCGTTCATTGGCTGCATCCTTCGCATCCGCTCTACCTGAGCCCAACTGACTGCTGTGACCTGTGACCTCTAAATCTGACTGACACCATTAGCTAATGCTATGAGTGCTGGTTGTGCTAAGTATAGTAACCATGGTAACGCTCTTAACACAAGCTGAGAGAGCAAATCGTGAAAGCAAGGACCAAGCAGCGACTGAAAGCCGCCTGCGCACACCTGCACAGTGATGTCACACAGCTGACACAGCTGGAGGACGGCTCGTCCTGCCCAAAAGTCCTTCTGCAATCTGACGAGGCCTCACTTTCCTGTCATCGAACCCCTTTTGCTCGCTCGCTCGCTCACTCCCTCACTCGCTCACTCACTCAATGTTGTGTACCCGAGAGCTTCAGTAGCCATGATGAGGTCATTGAGGTCTAACGAAAAATGTAATTGCCCCCCCCTCCCTTTTTTTTGGTTTGCTCCTTCTCAGCAAGAAGTTTAGAGAGCCACCAACAAGATGTCTTGGTGCCTTCAAACAACAATCACTCATAGTAAACAAAGTTTGGTTGTCTTAAACGAGTGCAGTGCCCCAATAAATCAAGTGAATTAGTCTGTCGACCGCTTGTCCTTCTGGTTTACAGCCTGCAAGTGAACTCAGCTGTGAAAGAAGCAAAGCAAGTAAATAAGAGGTTACCTTCGTCTCAGAGCTGCATGATCCAAAGAACACTCCCGGAGGACAGAAAGCAGGTGGAGAGCCGCAGAAAGTGCTGATGTCAGGGCAAACGAGGGAAGAGGAGTGTCAAAGTGTGTGTGTGTGTGAGTGTGAGAGAGAGAGAGAGTGAGAGAGAGAGGGAGAGAGAGAGAGAGGGAGAGGGAGAGAGAGAGCGAGAAGCTTTCCTTTAATCCCGTTTGCAGTTAAGGAGAATCTTTGGCTGCAGTTTGGAGGCTGTAATGAGAGAATGACCTCCTGAGAAAGTGTGTGTGTGTGTGTGTGTGTGTCAGTGTCAGTGCACAGACTCATGGAAATGCGTGTGCCTGCCTTCACAGCTGAATTTACTTTCGGTCGAAACTCACTTGTGTCCTCTTGGTGTTTGTAGGCGCGTGATGATGTCACAGCGTGCTCTGGGACGGGGCCGCAGTCTCAGCTGGACCGGTCGGTTGCCGTGGGCGGTCGCTGTGGCGAGCAGGGCAGAGGGGGCGGTCGCTGCGCGATGGTCAAACCGCAGCGTGTCTTGCAGACCGGCCCCGGGGTCGAGCTGATCTCTTAATCTTGATCTGGATTAGATCCATCCTCCCAGATCGCAGCTTCCAGCTGGTCTGCAGCCAAGAATAGGGGCAGATTAGTTCTGCACAAACCTGCCTGGAAGGACTCCACGAGGCCGATCTGCTGCCAGATGGGTCACAGTGCTGCTCTTCCGTGCGAGCATTGCTCAGCAGCACCGTGACCGGCTGAGGGGCTCCAGGTGCGTGAGCCTCACTCGCTCCTCCGGCAGCTTCAGCGGCTTCAACTCGGGTCGCCTCGGCTCTCTCGCAGTTTTCAGCCAGAACGCCAACGAGGCGGCGCGGTCCTGTGTCGGGCTTTGATCGAATGAGTCGGCACAAACGAGCGCTTTACAGCTGAATCAATTTATTTACACACAAAAAACAACAACAGAAGTCAACAATGAAAACACTGGCCTCAGCCTGTGTGTGGAACACACCAACGACTTCCTGCCTGATCCACCATTCCCAATTCATCAATGGCAGACGGGCAGAGATGCACGCACGTGCACACACGTGCACACACAGACACCCCCCCTCCCCCCTCCCCCCTCCCTTCCTGGTGGGTCAGCTGAGGCCTCACAGGGATATCTTGGTGTTCCTGAAGCTGGAATTGTCCCTGAAACACAAACAGAAGGGGAGAACGGGGAAAGCCGTGAAGGCCAACAATGCAAAGTGAGAATGAAAACTTTCCGGTTGGTGCTGGAAGTCGATGCACTCGTGCAACTCTCGCTTTCCCGACAGTGTGAGCATAACGCTCCCAAGCGACACGTCGTCTCGTCCTCGGTTTGCGGACGGAGAAGACCAGCGATGGCCCGGGAGCCGTGACGGAGGGACTACTGCAGTACCTGAGGCTGTCGTTGTGGGTCTTGTACTCCATGATGGTGTTTGCTGGGAGGTTGAGGACTCGTCGCAAAGTGTCTCTGATTCTGGATGTTGTCGTGTGGTCGTTGGACGTCCTGTTCCAGATGGACAGGATGTCCTCCTGGGAGACCGTCACAGTGACAGGTAAAAGGTACATACAGTACTACAGTGCCAATACTGCATTATTAGTACTCGCACTGACGGTGCTTGAGGTTTTCCTCCTCACATAGTAGTACCGCTGCAACAGGAGTACTCTGTGTGTACTCGCCAGCCGTCGTACCTGGAACCGTATGGACACGACGGCCCCGCAGATCTCCTCCCCCACCATGAACTGCTCCCCCAGCATGGCCAGGATGATGTTCTCCCAGAAACGACTGGCCAGACCTTTACGGAGGCGGATGATCCACTTCCCACCGCTGCGGTTACACTCATCCTGGGGGAGGAGGAGGGGCGGGGGGGGCGGGGGGGGGGCTTGGTTGGATTTCTGTCTGATTCTTTCCATGCGTCTTCAGTCGCAGCGTTCAGTCGCATTACATTGAACCTTTTCTTCCCAGTCTTCCCTCCCTCCCTCCCTCCCTATGAACTTGTGAGTTCATTCATTCATCCTTTCTGGAAACACCATGGGCTGCATGTGGCTCATACAGCTTCTACAGCTGCAGGTCACATTGGGGCAGTGAAGTGAGAGGCAGAGTCGACAGAGGAGGAGCAGAGAGGAGGAGCAGCAGTACCTCCCACATGGGTTTGATTCCCTCCTTGAACAGGTGGAAGTCGCTGTGACCGCTCAGATCTCCTGGTCTGAGCAGGTGACTGTAGAACCTCCAGAACTGCTCCACCTACACACAAGGAGAGCTCAGAGTGAGTGTGTGAGTGTGTGTGTGTGTGTGCGTGTGTGCGTGTGTGCGTGTGTGCGTTACCGAAGCAACGGTGCCAATCTGTCGGATGTTTTGTTCGTAGCTCAGTGAACTTGCCGGTCGACTGGGAGTTCGTCTGCTGTACCAGAAGGTGTAGTTATACTGCAGGGGGTGTTCACCAGCAGCAGGACACACTGTCTGCGCACGAGCACGTGCACACACACACAGACACACACAGACACACACAGACACACACACATAAATACAGAGTTCCAGAGAAAAAGAAAAAGCCAGCAGCTGAATTCGGGAGTGCCGTGACCTTCCGTCGATTGTTGTTGTTGTTGTTGTTGGTCCCATCAGCGTCCTCGCGGTGGCAGCTCACCTCCTCCTGTGGCTCCTCCTGCCTGGGACTGAAACACAGCAGGTGTGGGTGCACGATGAGCAGCTGGCCTGGAGCTTACCGACGGAGAAGCCGGCTGGGGTCCGTCAGTCTACAGACCCCAAAGGCTCACGTCGGTCAACAGCAGCGGGAGCCGGCGGATCTTGTTTAATCGGTCATTTTGAGAGCCACTCGAATCTCGAGCTGTAAAACTGATCTGGAGCAGCTCGGAGCGGCGTTCACGCGTGATGGCAGCGTGAAGCTGCTCCCGGAGGTGACGTGTTGTTCAAATCAGGTGACAACAACACAACAACAACACGTAGTGGCAGTGAAACGCGTGTTTGCGCTGATGGTTTCATTGGAGTCGCAGCGGATGAGACGGGAGCTAACCGCGAGCTGCAGGACTTCCGTCGCGTTGACGGGACTTCCGGGTTCAGTGCAATCTTACCGCAGCAGCGGCTCCATGGCTCGTCCTCCGCACCTCCTCCTCGGTGCTCCGGTGCTTTGCTCCCTGAATGTCTCTGATAAATGTCTGAATATCTCCCGAACACTTGAGAACGCTGCTTCGGCGGCTGCGGTCACTGCGCATGCGCATTATATATGGACGGCAGCGCAGTAGGGACAAGTTTGACGTCAGTTACCGCGTTTGACCGCTGGAGGGTCGTATTGTACTTTGTTGACTATTTATTGTGCACGACTTTTGACACATTCAAGTCCCTGTAAAGCAGTAATTAGCATGTTTCAAGTATGTCACACGACGGCAGCACCTTGTCAACCTCTAAAGTAAATTTGAAGGATTTTAAAAATAGTAGATGAACAAAATCCAACATTAAAATTCTCGTTCCCAAATCCAGCGCTATGAAGGGGCAGGCAGGCAAGCAGGCAGAGTAAAAATCACAGCACATTGCTGCCCTTTAATTTTGAAATACAACAGAAAGACGTTGAAACACTGAGGAGTGCTTTTCCTCCGATCTTTCAGTGACATCACACACCAGACTCCACCCAATGTCACGTGACCTGTGCGAGCCTTCTGATTGGCTGAGGCTGCTGGTGGTGGGTGGTGACGGAAAGTCGGTGGACCCAGTTCACGAACAGCTGAAAATACGTTTAAAAAGGGGAAATACAAAACGAATGAACATGACTAAAGCAGCATCTAGTCAATGAATCCAACTTTAATCATCAATAACAAAATATCAATTGCATGGACACAAACACTGATACTATGGTAAGCAGAAAGTCCATAATGTCACAGCATGCAGAGGGTGGAGCTACTTTACAGCATGTCACAGTTACTGTCAGGTGTGTTTGTGTGTGTATGGTTTTTATGGGGGGGGGGTAAAGTGACAACTGGCAGTAAGTCAAATGTTTGCGATGCAGACCGGCGGTGTCCACGCCAACTGGCCTGACTGAAGTTGCCCCCCAACGCTGGAAGTGGCGCTCCAGGCGATGCTGCGCTCCACACAGCTGCCCGCCCCGCCGTTTAGCTCTCCTGTGCAAGAGCAAAGCCCCAACGTGTTGTTGCGAGCGTCCTCAGCTTACAGCCTGATTCCAGCAAGAACGCCAGCCCTGCAGAGCAGCTCTGCGTGGCCTCACGCGGCCCGAACAGGCCAACAAGCAGCCGATGGGTTCCGATTGTCACATCTTGTTCTTCTTCTGGCCCAACGATATGTTGCGTTAACGAGACTACTGTGACGAATCAGAGCAGCCAGGCCTCAGGAACACTACGAAATACTCCGACACACAACACGATGTGCAATGTGGGGCTGAGCGGGATGTTTGTGAGAGAATAAAGTGTGATTTTCAGTATTCAAGTTTGCTTTGGCTCCGCCCTCAGCTGCATAGCTCTGCTTCCCGACTGGCCAGTCCCCCTGATTGTCATAAAGTACTTGTGAGTGATCGGAGGTTTTATTGCTCTCACAGTGTCGTGGTGTCTGTTTTAAAGCTGGTTCTCTCCAAAAACGGTTGGTCGAAGCTCGCAAAATGAGCTCGTGAGCTGAAGCACCCCTTGGAAGACTTTCACGGCATCATCTTCATCACCTCCTTCGTCCCCAGCATGCCTTTGGCATCTTTCACACTCCCGTCAGACCTCTGACCCTGAGATTCATGTTGCTATGACAACCAACACACATACACAAAAACAGGAGGCTATAAACTGACATTAAATAACGTTATCATACTCCTGGTCATCATCACCCTCAGTCGTAGTGCAGTAATAAATCACACAAGTGTGTGAAGTACAATACATAAATAGATAAATAGCGTTTGTGCTCATTGGGTGTGTGTGCGTGTGCGTGTGTGTGTGTGCGTCAGTGTTCGTTGGGCATGTGTCGGATGGTGTGGAAGATCCAGTCCATCTTGGTGCTCCAGCCTCCGTGATGAGCGTCATTCATCTGTTTGGTGAAGTACTCCAGCGCCTCCTGCTGGCTCTTCTCTGAAGGACAGCCAGGTGAGACAGAGATTTCAGAGAGGGACCGAGACGCACGGGACCTCCTGCACCCCACCCTTTGCGTCTCACCTAGTGCCAGGGTCTTCCTCAAGTAGGCAATGTCGTCGAAGCTCTGCAGTTCAGGCATGCCGCAGCCCAGCAGCAGGGAGAAGAGGTTGATGAAGAGGCTGGCGTGCTGGCGGATGGCCAGGTAGGCCTTGTAGCACATCTCCTGGAACCTGGGGCACAGAGGCAGAGTGAGACGGACGGACGGACGGACGGACGGACGGACGGACGGACGGACGGACGGACGGACGGACAGACAGACAGACAGACAGACAGACAGACAGACAGACAGACAGACAGACAGACAGACAGACAGACAGACAGACAGACGTGCAGCGAGGCAGTGCGGCCGGAGGGAAGACCTCTCAAACTCCTTGGTCTTGGTGGACTCCTGGACCCCTTTGCTGATGACAATGAGGAAGTCCTGTGTGAGAACAAAGGGCACACGCTCCCTCTTATAACCAAACTTCTTCTTCTTGTGGTCCAGGAAGTGGCCGAAGTCGATGTGAAAGAGCTGAGGGGGAGCAGGAGGAGCACAAGCAGCTGTCAGAGTGCGAGGAGCAGCCGGGAGCAGAGGCGCGGGCCGTCCCCCACCTGTCCGTTCTCCTTCACCATGATGTTGGAGTTGTGGCGGTCCCCGATTCCCAGAATGAACGTCGCCACGCAGTAGCCGGCGCAGGAGCGCGTGAAGAGGTCGATGGCTCGGTCGTAGCTGCGAGGTGACAGAAAGGTCACACGGGTGACCAACAGACAGGTGGGACACGTGTGAGACAGGCTGAGGGAGGCAAGACAAACGGTACTGACGCCTCGCCCCGGTTCTTATCCTTGATCCAGTGGTGCAGCGTGTTGGAGTTGAACTGCAGCGCCCCCTTCAGGCCTCCTTTACACTGAATCTGCATGATGGTGAAGCTGTTCTTCACCACTTCGATGAGCCCGACGCAGTCGCCGATGGAGAGGCAGCCGTACGGCAACATGCTGAGGAACCGCCGAACGCGCCCACGCGTGCGTGCGCACGCACACACACACACACACACACACACACACACACACACACACGCGCACAGACACACACACACACACACACACACACACACACACACACACACGCGCACAGAGACAGCTGTGAGGATGACACAGCCGGCAGCACAGAGAGGTCCCTGATGTCCTCCAC
>JASSRZ010034584.1:0-15372 GCA_032164315.1 Malacoctenus gilli | reverse complement strand
GAACTTCCCCAACCTTAATGGTGCCCCGTGTAAGCCGGTAGGACCAGCTTACACTGGCGTGTACCCAGGCACAACAAACATAATCACCCATTAATTATTAAAGTGAGTGTTCTGGGATGGAGGATTCTCAGCCTGACACTTTTCACTCTGCCCTTGTTCTTGTTTCCAACTACCGCTACTTTAAACACCTTAAATAAACCATTGCGAGAGTTATCCCTTAGGAGCAGCACGATGTTAGCTGTTACGCTCCACAATAAGTGAGCATCAGTGGCACCATACTTTACTGATAAGAGCAAAAACTGCAGCAGGCCTGTACCTCGGTGATCCCCAAAGGTACAAAATCAGCATAACATTAATAATTAGAGTCTGTTTGGTTATCCAAATCTATAGTTGAGCTTTGCATGCTTTGCTGCAGCACTGAAGAAGCAACACTGCAGTTGTGTTTTCTTTCCACATTTATCCAGGATCAGGGCTCAGCAGATGGACCCAGGCTTCTCTCCACCCAAAGACTCCATGCAGCTGTTCAGAGATGTCCTCCAGGTGTTGTTCCCAGATCAGCTGGGTGACATAATCCCTCCAGCAACTCCTGGTCCTCCTTGAGTGTCTTCCAAGTGGGGCATGTCCAGAACCCCAAACAAGAGGCTTGAGCTACCTCAGCTGGCTACTCTGAGCTCCGCCCTCTTTCCATCAGTAGGTGAGCACTCCAGCACTCTGCAGAGGTAACTGATTTTGGCCACTGGTGTTTGTCATCTTGTTCTTTCAGTCTTGACCCAAAGTCTCCTTAGTATTTTTAGAAGAAACATTTCTAAATATTCTGAATTGAATTTTAGACTATGATGTCAGAATAATGCAGATGTGAATACCTGTAATGTTTTGTCAAACACTGTGTGGTTGTGACGAAAGAGTCAGACACCCACGCACGCACGCACGCACGCACGCACGCACGCACGCACGCACGCACGCACGCACGCACGCACGCACGCACGCACAGACACCTATGGGCGGCAATGACATTAAAGGTGCACCAATTGGTGCATTTGGAGTTGAATTTCCTGCAACGTTGTCAGGGTGAGACAGGCACCATAGAAGTGCGCATGCGTATGTGTGTGTGCATGCAAGAATACGCAATTCTGGCTGACAAGAACATAAGCTAAAATTAATTCATTAACACCCTCATCCGACCTCCTTCTTCCCACTTACACTTCTATTTTCCAGGCACAACACACAAACACAGGCAGACACATGTCTACTATAACTCCGCTAAATCAATTTCCCTGAGATACATTTGCATGTACACACACACACACACACACACACACACGCGCGCGCGCATTACTGCCCTTGTATCCAGGTGGAATGTGAATGTGCCCTCACATATCCTTTCTTCCACTGCGAGCACTGCGCATATCCTCGTCTGTTCCAGCTGTTACACCTTGACGTTAATTTCCTCAGGTTTGTGAAGGCCCTCCGAGCCAAAGCTTGTTCTTTGTGTAAGTGCTTTTTTTGAACTTCTCCCTATCTCTGCAGATTAGACAGGGAGCAAATTACCTGCCTGCACAAAAAAGCGCAGTCCTACACATTTTGCTGTGCGCGGTGCACAGATCTCCTTTTGAAGACAGGCCATGTTATTTCCCTGAGCCCTCCGGCAGTCCTGGCATGCAAATCATCATAAAATTGCGTTTAAAAAAACCCCGCACATGTACCAAGGGTGCTCTTATCAGCGTCTGCACAACTGCATACAAATCAGAGCAAAATCACACACCACAGCAGAGGTCTCCTTGTACAAGGCTGGTTAATTGCTAATTGGGTTGCAAGGTCTAAAAAAGCTCAGCTAACAAGAATTAAATGTGGGGCCAGCTACTGCTTGTGAAGTGTCTCCTGCTTCCTGGTGCCATGCCCCTGAGCACATCCAACAGTCCTACAGTTTAATTTAGCAGACACTTTTGTCCAAAGTGATGTACAACACAAGTAAGAACTCAGACATCCATCTGGATAAATGCCACCAACCCTACAAGACTTTCAAAAACAGCTGCTCTTTCAGCTCTTGCTACACAGGTGCTCTTTAAGTCCGCAAACTGCTGCAAAAAGAACGTTTGTTTTCTCAACGATGCAGATGGTGTCCGAACATTAACTGTCTTTTACCATATTGTCACAAAGATGGTGAGAACAGACAAATACACTGATCAAAAATATAAATGTCCCATGACAAAAACAAATTTTATGTGTTTTAGGAACATGTGGGTTACACAATAGATAGAGAAACTTAAAATATATTTTCAGTAAATACTGTTTTTGGTATCAACATTGATAACATCGTTGTATGGCCATATGTAGCGGACTGACAGTCTTTTGAACATGATAGGGGTCAGGTTGAGGAATTTGATTTGTCAGTATCTTGTGTGTCCACCAGCTGCATCTCTCAGAGCAACACATCTTGTTGATCAGATTGTCTATGGTGGCCTGTGGAATGTTATTCCATTCCTCTTAAAATGCCACACCTAGCTGACCCACATTGCCTGGAACTGGAAGAGATTCCCGGACATGTCTATCCAGAACATCCCAAAGATACTCTATTGGGGACATGTCTGGCGAATATTCAGGCCAGTCCAGAACTTCAATGTCCTCTGTTTGAAGGAATTCCAAACAGATGTGGGCAACATGAGGTTGGGCACTGTCATTTTGAAAGGTGATGTCAACCCCGCAGATGGATGAGCTGGATGTGGCAATCTTATGCTGGAGAGGTCACACGTGGCTGACAAGGAAGAAGTCGATTTACAGTAGTGCTGGTCTGTTGGAAACTCTTAAACGGCCTATGGTCTGATAATGGACATTGAGCCGTGCAGCTACTGCTCTGGTGAACATCCCTGCATCCAACATGCCAGTGGCACGCTTCTACAAAACTTGTGACATCTGAGGCATTGTGACTTGTGACAACATTTGACATTTTAGGGTGGTCTTTTATTGTCCCGAGTCCGAAGATTGTCCAGCTGTTGCTCATTTTGTCTGATCACCCACTGGACATGCCCCACCCATGCACTAAGTAATAAAACAACTCACTGAGCAATGCCTCACTGACAGAAAGTTGGATTAAAAATCATTTACAAATTAAGAGAAATATTACCTTTGTACAATAAAATGTCAGCAAATGCTCATTTACAGTTGTTAACTCTGTATGGCAACAATATTGGACATGGGGTGTTTATATTTTTGTTTAGTGTATATTCCAATTCAGTCTTCTT
Organism: Malacoctenus gilli; assembly: GCA_032164315.1. NCBI lineage: Eukaryota > Metazoa > Chordata > Actinopteri > Blenniiformes > Labrisomidae > Malacoctenus > Malacoctenus gilli. The sequence goes on along the minus strand of JASSRZ010034584.1, from coordinate 12,133 downwards.
TTCTTCATCTCTGGTAGGGCTGTCCATCTAATTTTATTACAGAGGAGCATGGATGTAGCTCCAACTCAAAGGTTTAACGGTTTGATTCCGTGTCTCGCCCTGTATGGAAGTGTCCTTTAACAAGACACTGAAACCCAAGTTGCTCCACCCCAAGACGGGAGTGTGTGTGTGTGTGTGTGTGTGTGTGTGTGTGTGTGTGTGTGTGTGTGTGTGTGTTTGTCAGCATCAAGCCTGAGAGAGAAATCCCCATGAAAGCAGAAAAATGCACCTTTCTATTCTCGCCTGAAAGGAGAAAGAAATCAGTTCGAGAGGATACATTCAGACCAGAATTAGCAAACTTGTACCTGAGGAGAAACTGTGCAAAGGTTGATAGGAGGAGGTAAAAAGATGGTTGAACTCAGGTATGTGCAGCTGTGTCCTCTGGCCACATTTTGGGCCTGATGTTGAATTCTTACCTTTCAGCCTTGGAATCTTCCAAAGGAGATGAAGCATAACTCAATACGCAGAAATATCAGGTAAAAGCCTTTAATGTCTTTCTATGGCAAAAAACTCAAGAGACTGTACTGTACAACAGAAGTACTGTATTTGTTCACCTTGTCACAGTGGTGTTTGTAATCTGCAGTTGTTGAGTCTGTGACTTCTCTATGACACTGTCTCCACACTGACATGACCTTATCTTAAAGGACAGCCTGTGCTTAAGAGCTCTGCTGTGTGCAGGTAAATGACACAGAGTAAAATCCTGGACTCCAAACTATATCATTTGGCTGAATCCAGATGTGCCTCTCTCATTTAAGATATTGGATGGAAATCTCTCAAACAACAGCAGGTATCGACTGTTTTCAACTGAGCTCTGGTCCTTCGCCCAGCTTGCAGATCACCTTGTCGTTGTAAACCATGACTATCACATGGTGCACGGGCTTGATCAGACACACATCTAAAAGCAGGTGAAAACCCTGTGAAGGTTCTCAGCTCTTGTGATTATGACGAGGTTGCACACACACACGCACGCACGCACGCACGCACGCACGTGCACACACATGCCCACGCATGTGCACACATGCAAGTGTACACAAGCACACACACAAACACACACACGCACACACACACACACACACACCTGAAATGAAACATCAGGAGGAGCTGACACCGATTGACACATTTGTTTGATTCATTGATGTTTATTGAACAAGTCCAAAAGGGTCAGTCGGCTCACTTGTTTTCTTTCCCAGACTTTGACAAATCAATGTACATCAGGGCCCGATTAACCATATGGGCAACAGCCCAGGACAGTACACAAGTAAAATACTGTCTCAGGTAATCTAACGCTTTATCTTAAACCAACGGTCCATCTGTGACTTTGTGCTGCACAGAAACGTTGCGTGGCTTGTCACTGAACATAAATTAAGAGTCCAGTCAGTCTCATGCAGACTGACTAATGAGGAGAGGGCCTCAAGTTAAGACCGTCTCCTCATTGTTCAGTCCGAGGTGGGTCAAGGTGACACTGATCAACAACACTGAGCTGGTCACATGACGTCAGGTGTCATTACAACCGGAAAAAATCAGACATGGAGAAGCTAAGTGGGAACACAAAACGGGAACTAAAAAAGATATCAGAAATGCCAAAAAATGTAAAGTATATTCCTAAAGTAGGGAATTTTCACTGCTGATGATGTTGTAGACAGTTCTGTGAAGTCAGCTTCCTTCAACAACGGGGACAACCCAGCTAGCTAGGACTCTTCACCGCCAGCACTAGCTTACCTTAGCAGCCCAGAGACCGAAGAGCCACTGGCAGCATCTTCAAACAACAACCCAGATTCTGCTGTGAGTGCAACTGTTGAGGAAAGCGGTGATGACGGCTCTCCAGTCTCACCGCCACCTGAGCCGCCTGTCAAATCCTGGAGCACTCCCTGCATCTCAGTGCATTTCCTCCCTGGGGATTCTGCACTATGGAGGCCATTACAGAGCGGCTGTGTGCAATTTACTGAGGGTGTCAAGGTCGGTACAAGGGAACTGGACCCAAGACGCACGACCACAGTTCCTCATTAAAAGGTTTATTGAAGCGATCGTCAGGATAGGTACATAGGAAACCGGCTTCAGTGGCAGGCAGGTCAAAAAGTACAGGCTGAGAGAAATCTTTCTCAAAAAACAAACAGATGTAATCCAGGGCTCGAAAAACAGGTGCAGATACAGGTTGGTAACAGATAGTCAGGACACAACGTTGGTAAGTACTCACACTAAGGAAGCAAAAAACTGACAACAAGGGTGGAGACACAGAGGGACTAAATACTGGGCATGGAATGATGGGTAACAGGTGAAACAAACCAGGAAGCAATCACACAGGGGAAGTAAAGACACCCAGGCTTACACAAACAAAAGCCGTTTCTCAACATCCATACTTCTCTGTACTTGCGTTCTCCCGGACTTGAGAAACGTCATCAGTCAGCGCCCAAGTCCTGTTCCAATATACAAGTTCGCATTACGGCAAGTCTGGTTAGATACCCGGATGTGAACTCGTTACGCCCATTTTACCGAGGATGCATCAGATGGTGACTCGTGTGGACTCGGACAGTCATGTATCCCAGAATGTATTTCACTACAACCAGCGATGGCAGAGGAGCAGACACAAAACTGTAAGCGGTCATTTAAAAAAATAGTAAGGTTTTGTTTTATGTAGTGATTATTTTATTTTTTTAATTAAAATTTACAACATAAAAGAAACATTTCTGGGTTAATTACCGGCGGTGGACACCGAAGTCAAGGAAATGACGTCACGAGCATGCTGCCGTTCCAGTTGTCGAAAAACCATACAGCGAACTCCCGTTCTCGGGAAGTTTTCAAGTCCGAGCTTCAGAAGTCCGGGAGTCTGCACTCAGCGTACTTGGTATTGAGAAACGGCCAAAGACTACCAAAATAAAACAGGAAGTGACAGTGGCAAGCCACCCTAAGGTCTCTGAGCTGTTGTGACAGTACCCCCTCTACTAGAGCCGGCACCGGACGGCCCAGGAGCCTCAGGATGATGCAGATGGAAGTCAGCAATGAGGTCCGGGTCCAGGATGTAGGAGGAGGGCACCCAAGCATGCTCTTGTCAACAAGGTACTGGACCCCTGACTGTGGTGGCAAGAAGCCAGGAGACGCCTGACCGTGTAAGCTGGGCCACCGTCAACAAGCCAGGGGGTGGTGGGGTCATTAGGCAGGAATCAGGGAACTCTCCTGGACTGGCTTGATTTGGCTGACGTGGAACACTGGATGCACCCTCATAGACCTGGGTAGCTTTAGAAGGACAGATACGGGGTTAATGACTTTGGAGATGGGTAATGGTCCAACGAACCTGGGAGCCAGCTTCCGGTTCTCCACCCACAAAGGAAGGTTCCTGGTGGAGAGCAACACCAGATTACCAGTCCTGTAAGATAGGGCAGGAACATAGCGACAATCCGCTGCAACCTTGTAGCGTTCTGTGGCTTGTAGAAGGGTTTGACGAGCCTGGTCCCAGAGCCGCTTACAGCGGCAGACCATGGCTATAGCAGAGGGTACATTAACCTCCCCCTCCTGTGCAGGGAAAGTCGGTGGCTGGTACCCATGTACAATATGGAAGGGTGACAGTCCTGTGGAGGAACACAGCAGGGAATTATGAGCATACTCCACCCAGATGAGCTGGTTGCTCCACGGGGAAGGGTTCCGCGAGGCCAACACACGCAGTCCAGTCTCTAAGGCCTGATTGAGTTGCTCAGTCTGGCCGTTAGTTTGTGGGTAGTAGCCAGAGGAGAGGTCACAGAGGCCCCCCAGAGAACTGCAAAAGGCCTTCCAAAATTGAGCCACGAATTGCAGACCCTGGTCGGACACAATATCTTTTGGAAACCCATGTATTCAAACAACATGTTGGAGAAGAGCCTCGGCAGTCTCCTTGGCCGAGGGTATCTTGGGCATGGGGACGACATGGGCCATCTTGGAAAAGCGGTCAACGACCGTCATAACACCAGAGTTCCCCTCTAAAGCCGGGGGTCCTGTGACAAAGTCCACGGAGATATCCGGCCAAGGTCTCATAGGCACTGGTAGGGGGTGAAAAAGACCAGCAGGAGGTCTGCAGGATGGTTTGCATGTGGCACACACAGGGCAGACCGCAATGTATTCAGCTACCTCCCTTCTCATACCTGGCCACCAAAAACGCTGGCAGCTGAGGAACATAGTTTGGCACACTGCAGGGTGGCAGGAGATGTGTGCCCAGTGGATGACCTGAGAGTGGAGGGGAGCAGGGACAAACAGCCGATTGGGCGGACCGCCCTCCGGAACAGCACAGTTAGAGAGAGCGTCCTTTATCTTGGCCTCAATCTCCCAGGTGATAACAACACAAGAGGCCAGGAGGATGGGTGTGTGGTCAGGCTCGGACCTCTCTGAAGAGAATACTTCCGACAGTTCTTCCGGTTTGCCATTCTTGGCCCTTGGCCTGTACGAAAGGGTGACATGGAGATGGTTAAAGAATAAGGCCCATCTAGCCTGCCAAGAGTTAAGCCTTTTGGCCGACTACAGGTTCTCAAATTTTCTTGTGATTGGTCTAGACCAGGAATGGGAGTTCCGCCCCCTAAAGCCAGTGGAGCCATTCCTCTAATGCCACCTTGATAGCCAGGAGCTCTCGTTCCCAACAGCGTAGTTCCTCTCGGAGGGTGACAACTTCTTGGAGAGGAAGGCACAGGGGTGGAGCTTGCTGTCAGCAGGAGATCACTGAGAAAGAACAGCCCCCACCTTGGACTCTGAGGCATCCACCTCCACCACAAACTGCAGGGCAGGGTCAGGGATGGAGAGCACCGGGGCTGTAGTGAATGCCCTCTTCAGGTGTAGTAACACCTTGTCTGCTTTGGGAGACCACTTGAATGGAGTCTTGGGGGAAGTGAGTTCATGTAATGGAGCAGCAACCGAACTGAAGTTTCTGATAAACTTTCGAAAAAAATTTGCAAACCCAAGGAGTCATTGCACGTCCCTATGGGAGGGTGGGGAAAGGCCAGTCTGCCACTGCACTGACCTTATCTGGGTCCATCTGTACCCTCCCCTCAGCAATGACAAACCCAAGAAAAGAAACCAATGACTGGTGAAATTCGCACTTTTCAGCCTTGACAAAGAGGTTATTCCGGAGGAGATGCTGATGAACCTGTCGAATGTGCTGAACATGGGAGACCTCACAGGGAGAGAAAATAAGGATATCATCCATATAAACAAACACAAACACATTGAGTACATCTCGGAGGAAATCATTACCAAAGTTTGGAATATAGCTTGAGCTTTGGTTACACCAAAAAGGCATTACCAAATATTCATACTGTCCGCTCGGAGTGTTAATGGCAGTCTTCCATTCATCTCCCTCCCTTATCCTCACTAGATGATAAGCATTATGCAAGTCAAGCTTGGTGAAAACCTTGGCTATATTTAACAGTTCAAAAGCAGTTGACATGAGGGGGAGTGGAAAACGATTGCGGACAGTGATCTTATTAAGTCCCCGATAGTCAATACAAGGCCGAAGGGACTTGTCCTTCTTTTCTACAAAAAAGAAACCTGCTCCAGCTGGGGAGGAGGAGGGCCGAATGATCCCAGCCTTCAAGGAGGCTGAGATGTACTTGTCCATAGCCCTCTGTTCCGGAGCAGACAGGGAGTAAAGACGACCCTTGGGAGGAGAGGTACCAGAGAGCAGGTCAATAGCACAGTCATAGTCCTGATGAGGAGGAAGGGAGGTAGCACGGGATTTATTGAATACTTCATTTAAATCATGATAGCACTTAAGAACCTTGGATAAGTCAGGGTACTCCGAATTATCTGGCTGACAAAGGTCCTCCGAGGCCCTGGTGTTCCCTGAGTCTAATGAGACTACTCTTAGTGGTGTTGCAGAAGCGCGGGCAGGGAAACACTTCTTCTGGCAGTCAACTCCCCAACCTGTAATCTCCCCCGTAGACCAGACTATGTGAGGGTTGTGCTGGGCTAGCCAAGGAAACCCCAAAATAAGGGGAGTATAAAGGAGAAGAAAAAAAGTGAAAACTAACCTCCTCACTGTGTCCCTGGGCCATTACAATCTTTTGAGGTTCTATGTGGTCAGTGACAGTATAAAGAAGCCTCTCATCTAAAGCACTGGCTCTTAAGGGCTCAGGAAGACGGACTACAGATAACCTGAGTCTTTTTGCGAATTTCGAGTCCAGAAAAATTCTCGTCTGCACCAGAGTCTATCAACACCTTGAGTTGCTCATGAAATTCAGGAGACACATTCTCTAAATCCATCAGTACACGGGACTTATAGCTCGGAGAAATAGTATGGCTTGCTAGCGTCCTCCGCCTCACTCACGAGCCTGGCCTTTTACTGGACAAGCACCCAAAAAATGACCAGACTTGCCACAATAGAGGCAAAGCTTGAATTGTAACCAATGCTGGCGTTCCTCTGGTGACAACTTGGCTCGCCCCAACTGCATAGGTTCCTCCTGGCCTGCAGAAGGACTATCAGCCAACAGAGGAGACGATGAACTGGAGGGTGTGTGCTGTGGGTCAACCTGGATACATTAAGGAGACCTCCTCTGGAACGATGGAGGACCTGGCAATCGAGCAATCTCTCTTTGTCGTTCCTTCAACTGATTGTCAGTCTTGACCGCCAGGGCAATGAAGGAATCCAGGTCAGCCGGAGACTCTATGGAAACCAGGTGGTCCTTGATGGCCCCTGATAGGCCATGGCGGAACGCGTCAATGAGGGACAGGGTGTTCCACCCGGAGTCAGCTGCCAGCGTGCGAAACTCTATCGCAAAGTCAATCACCGAACGTGCTACCGGATGTAAATCCATAAGTGCCCTAACAGCATCAGGACCTGGGGTACACCGATCAAACACCTTAGACAGAGTAGATCTGAACAGGGTGAGACTGTGACAGATGGGGGAATTGCGAGCCCACTCCGCAGTAGCCCACGCCTCAGCTCGCCCAGAAAGGTGCGTGATGATGAAGGCAACCTTAGAACACTCACTGGGAAAAGCCCCCACTGCAGCTCAAAATGCAGTCCACACTGTACTAAAAAGGCTCGACAATTATCCCTGTCCCCAGAGAAGTGTTCTGGATGGGTCAAAGGGAGAGAACCAGGAGTACAGATGCTCCCAGGAGCCGTGGAAGGAACATCACTTGTGGGATGAACTGTCTCTGCACCCTCGGACTGAGGGTTGGCTGCTGGTGCTGGTGGAAGGACCTGGGCCAGAAGCAGCTGTATTTGCTGATTCAGCCTGGTCTGCCATAGTAGTCTGAAGCTCTTCATGATGTGCGTTAATCTCCCAAAGGCCGACACAAAGGGAGTTCAGCAGCTCCTCCTGCTGCAGCAGGCGCCCATCCTGCGAGTGGAGTGCAGGGTCCAAAGAAGCTTGGCCTGCTGGGTCCATGGTGATGGCCAGTTTGTACTTTCAAGATCGGCGCGAGGAAACTGGACCCAAGATACATGACCACAGTTCCTCGTTAGAAGGTTTATTGAAGCAATCGTCAGGACAGGTAACAGGAAACCGCCTTCAGCGACAGGCAGGTCAAAAAGCACAGGCTGAGGGAAATCTTTCTCCTACAACAGACAGGGGTAATCCAGGGCTCGAAAACCAGGTGCAGAAACAGGTTGGTAACAGATAGTCAGGACACAACGCTGGGAAATACCCACACTAGGGAAGCAACAAACTGGCAACAAGGGGTGGAGACACAGAGGGAATAAACACTGAGCGTGGAATGATGAGTAACAGGTGAAACAAATCAGGAAGTAATCACACAGGGGAAGTAAAGACACCCAAGCTTACACAAACAAAGACCGTTTCTCAATCCCAATTACACTGAGTGCAGACTCCCGGACTTCTGAAGCTCGGACTTGGAAACTTCCCGAGAAAGGGAGTTCGCTGTATGGTTTTTCGACAACTGGAACGGCAGCGTACTCGGGACGTCACTCCCTTGACTTCGGTGTCTGCCGCCGGTGATTATCCCAGAAATGTTTCTTTTAAGTTGTAAATTTTAATAAAAATAAAATATACATAAAACAAACACCTTAGTAATTTTTTAAATTACTGCTTACAGTTTTGTGTTTGCTCCTCCGCCATCGCTGGTTGTAGTGAAATGCATTCTGGGATACATGGCTGTCCAAGTCCACACAAGTCATCATCCGATCACCGGTAAAATGGGCGTAACGATTTCACATCCGGGTATCTAACTGGACTTGCCGAAATGCGAACTTGTGTATTGGAACAGGACTTGGGCGCTGACTGATGACGTTTCTCAAGTCCGGGAGAACGCAAGTACAGACAAGTACGGGTACTGAGAAACGGCTACAGACTACCAAAATAAAATAGGATGTGACAGTGGCAAGCCACCCTAAGGTCTCTGTTGTAACGGAGAGTATGTCGCTTTCCAGAACAGGGCAGCCAGGTACAGCGAACCCTCGTTTATCATGGAGTTACCTTACAAAAAGAAACTGCAACAGGTGAAATCTGCGAAGAAGTCATCTTTATTGTTTACAATTATGATATAGTACTGTGTTCCGTAATAGTGCTCTGCAGCCATGTGGCTGCTTCCTTCCTTTAACATGTCTAGAAGTTAACTTTTTCTGTGATGGTTAGCACGTTTCTCGGTACTTTGAGCACCTCTGCAGCTGTCTTTGTCAGTGCAGAATGTTTCGTTCACATTGTGGGGTTTCTCGTGGAGAAACTTTGCATGCAACTTTGCCGAGCCAAACGAGTTCAGTACTGGACAGAGAAGAGGGACGGAGGAGACTGATTGACTTTGGCCTACAGTCCCTCATCCAATCAGGACACAGAAACCTGTTAGAATTTTGTGTACAAGTTATCACCCACTTGCTGTACTTTTTCACTGTGTAGGTGTTTATCTGTGGCGTCATGACTTGGAGGGAGTCTGAAGAAGACAGAATGTTTTGGCCTTTGTGCAAGAGATTAAAGGATGTGCTCATGCAGGCAACCTCCTCCCCTTAGAGATATGTGTTTTGTAGATAGGGAACGCTTGAAGTGAATAAAAGAAGAGGAGTTGTGAAGGAGTTGCGGACCTTGTGACTGAGGTTTCAACTCCGTGCGCTCTCCTCGCAAGTAAAGAGAAAGACTCTTTTCCATGTGTTCATTGGTGTCTGTCTGTGAGATTTACTACAGAATGTCACATCTGAACCTGACAAACCCAATGTGTGTTCACATGCTAAAAATAAAAAAAACTAAGAATAAAAAATAAATAAGAACTCTAAGAACTCAAAAAGAAGTTCTTAGAGTGTCCTTGAAAAGATTTCATAGTTATATGTTTATAGTTTTAAAAGTGTTCGCATATTTGAACCTCAAAATACACCTAATAACAGAATTTAAACTACTGAGTATGTTTACCATGTAATATGGTAATAAATTTTATGTATATAGCCAGATTATGTTGATCCTGGGGTCGTGCTGAATGGGCCCTTGAAAATTGTTGCCAAGGGTGTAACACGAAGTGTTAATCTGGCCCTGATATAGAGCAGCAGCTTGTTTTGGAGTCTAAAACAACCATCTGACCTCATACACGTTTCTGGTCTAAATTTTAGACCAGAAACATGTACGAGGTCAGTTGGTGACGAATTGTCCATTGATTTTTGTCTGTTTCTGTCTCCGCGTCGGCCTTTTGAGGGACTGGTGACCCACCCAGTGTGGACCCTGCCTTCAACCAGTTACAGCTGAGATTGACTCCTGCACCCCTGATCAGATTAAGGTTATAGAAGATGACCGAGTGAGAGTGTGAAGGTGACTTTGTGAAAACTTGAAATTTGTAGGCTGCAGAAATGCTGTGACATGTTTTGGGCAACTTTAGCTTTAGGAGAAATTCTCAAACATGAATAAGTTCTGATCCTTCCACAGATCCATGTACCATCTTGACTTAGACTGTTTATTATAAATGTTGTCTATAAGTAAATACATGTGCCAGATTTGTTTTCGCACTGTGTGACATCAGAATACTTTGAAAGAATAAAGCTAAACACTATATTTTCTTGTGTGATGACACAGTTAATTCAACCGAGGAAAGGCAACAATTGGCATAATTGGCAGAGTCTACCGGCAATGTTTTTCTTGAACGTATTTGGTCCTACTTTACACAGTGTGACACTTACTTTGAACACGGAGTTCGTTGTCTACAAATATTTTACACAATGTCAGCGTTTGTAGAGTTGGAACAAGTTCAGCACAAAGCCAACCATAAATTTACTAGGCTCATCCTATGTGTGCTGTGATGCACCGGATCACAGCACACATTGGGTGGAGGCGGAGGACACCCTGGAATGCTCACCAGTCCAGCACAGAGCAACAACAGAGACAGACAAAAACATCAATGGACAATTTACAGTCACTGATTTAGAGTTACTAATTGACCTCATGTACGTCATCTGCCCATATACATATACAATACAGTCAGAAACACAGAAAGAAGTTTCAAGTTAAATAAAAATTTAGTTAAATTGGTTAAATTTGATTAGGATAAAAGACTGCATAAATAAGATTAAATCAATAAGATAAAATATCTAGATTTACAGTGTCTGTCAATTTTAGAATTTATCAATCATTTACAAACATGGCTCATTTACAAATGAGGATAGTGCCTTGCACCATGAGATATGGTGCATGACTCTCACCGTGCTGTCTGGCTTGTCCAGGTGAACATAGACTTGATCGACTGGAAGGTGATCTCATCCTTGACTCCCATTCGGGACTGGTAGGCAGACTCGGGGGAATCTAACTGGGACTTCACAGGTGGTCATAGCTAATCCAAGATAAGTCTCTCAAGGATCTTCATGATGTGGGACGTCAATGACATCGGTCTTTAGCTCTTGATGATGCTGGGCATGGCTTCTTGGGAACAGGAACAATACAGGACATCTTCCACGGCACTGGAACCTTTTGGAGACTCAGGCTCAAGCTGTAAATATGATGTCGTACTCCACATACTTTGAGCACCTTAGGACAAACACCATCAGGGCCTGCAGCCTGGCTTGCGTGGAGTCTTGAAAGCTGTCTCCTCATTTGATCAGCAGTTAAGGACATTGTGGGTGTAGGAAGAGAGGCAGGAGATGATTCCTCAGATGTTAGAGGGCTGTTAGGTCCTACAAGGGGGCAGTGGAGTTGCAGCTAGCTTCATACAGTTAGCAGAGGTCAAGGGGGAGAGGACAGGAGCTGTGTCAAATGTATTAAAGAACAGGTTTAGTTTGTTTGCCCTGTCCACACTGTCATCGACGCCTCCTCTGCTGGTTGTCTAAAGGCTGTGATGGTCTCCATGACACTCCAAACATCTCTCGTGTTGTTCTGCTGGAGCTTTCATTCCATCTTTTTACTGGAGTCCTCGGCCTCCCTGATCCTCACTTTTAGGATCCCTTGATATTTAATCAGCTCCTCCTCATTTTCATCTCTAAAGGCCTTCCCTCGGCGTTCAGGATGGCTTTGATGTCCTTTGTTGTCCATGTCTTGTTGTTGGAATAACAAAGGACAAATAACATTTGATGTTTGTGTGGAGCACATGGTTAAGAAGTGAATAAACTCTTTCTAATCTGAGTTATTAGGTTTTATGAACGACAGTGCATCAGATGAGATCTTGGCCCTCTCCACAGCAGCTCAGTAGTAGTGCAGCAGTTTGACACAGTGATATAGTCCAAACAGCAAAGGCAGCAGCATATGATCCAAAGAGTATTTATCAAGGTCATGTCTTCCCAGGGGACAAACGAGTGCTCTTAGCTTGGAGCAAGTATGGAGCATGATGGGATACTATTATAAGATCCTACAAAAATAACTTTTAATAGGGCTGCACATCAGGTCAGACCTAAAGGATCAATGGTGTGTTTTCCAGCATTAGTATCAGACACCAAAAAGAAAGATAAATTGGCATTTTTAATCCCAAATTCACACTGATTATCATCATCTTCTCCACATTTTTGGCCATCAAACACTAAATATTATGTATACTGAATTCGGGGTAATCTGTAGACTGGCTTGGAGCTATCCACATGTGCATGGTGCATTTGAAAAAAGTTAAGTGATAAGATTATTTCTTGTCTTGCTTCAGATTGATTAGTGTGTGTGTGTGTGTGTGTGTGTGTGTGTGTGTGTGTGTGTGTGTGTGTGTGTGTGTGAGAGAGAGTGTGTGTGTG
>JASSRZ010034583.1:0-15373 GCA_032164315.1 Malacoctenus gilli | reverse complement strand
GTGTGTGTGTGTGTGTGTGTGTGTGTGTGTGTGTGTGTGTGTGTGTGTGTGTGTGTGTGTGCGCGCGCGCGCGCATGTGCGTGTGTGTTTTTGTCCTAAAATATGCCCCCTTATTTCTTGACAAGTGGCCAGGACATTTTTTACAGCCGAGACATAATTGGACGCCCTGAAATTTTATACCGAGCCCATTAATTCTAATTTTGTCCTCATCGTGTGCCACAAAAATACAGCGTTTCAGTGCTGCAGGTCTCATTTCTCATGTACTCTGTGAGGCCACAGTGATTATTGTCTGGGAGTAATATTTGCCACGACTGTGCAGTCTCCCGACAGACAGCTGGAGTCTTGTGCAGCAACTCACATTGGAGTTGAGAGGAGAAACTAAAGCCAGAGTCTCAAATGCCCAGTGCAGCTAGAAATGAAACACCGCTGTAGACGGACAGCGCAATAAAGCAACAGGCAGCGTTTATGGATGTGACCTGTTTTGTTTTCAGTTCCGTCTCCGTGTTTCTGCGCTCTCTGCCGTTAGCCTTCAGTCGCTTCTGTTTGCAAGCGGCGTTCTTCCAGCTTTTCATCGGATATGTTGTTATTTAGCACGCCTAGCCATCTTTTTCCTGGCAAGAGCTCTCATTTTGTCTTATTATGGTGCTAAATCAGAATCAACATTTCAAACATCTGCTCTTCCAGCCGCTCGGGGAGCATAATTACTTCTCCTCTTTTCTTTTTTTTTTTTTTACCCAGATGACCTGCAATGTGAAGCATCTGTAGGAAGCAGCGAGCAGCAGCAGCACATTGGAAACCAGCTTAGCCTTGTCAGTTCATGCTTTCACCTCAAAATATCATTTTCAGGCTTTAGAAGCAGCGAGTATGAAAGGTAATCTAGGAAAGAAAGCGTGTCTAACATCTGAAGTGGGTTCCTATAGGCCTCTCCTTGTGACATGCCTATAAATTCTGGAGTCTTTGGATTCATATACATTTATGTCTAGAAGAAGTAGACGAAGACCTTATGTACTTCAAATTTTTTGCTCGCTTGAGAAGCACTTGAATTTCACTTGCAAATGCTGCCACGTTTACTCATTCGTTGTTCAATTTCCATTCTAAAAAAAAAAAAGCTGTGTGGAAATTTTTAGAAATCTAAAAGACAATTTCTTGATTTTGTTTACACTAATTTACAATATTAATACGCTTGAGACGAAACACAAAACCAAAGCTCATCTTTTACTGCAGCCAGATTGAGTGTCTGAATAGAAGCAGGAAATTGTTTGTGTGTTTGCTCGTGCGTGCTTATGTGTGCGTGCGCGCGCACGTGCGCGCTTGTGTGTTTTGCGCTTGGCGCCGATGTTTGTTGCTGCGCGTTCAGCACAAAATGTTTACTAATGTGGAATGATTCATTGATTCTGCCCAGGAGGCCATTCATCATTGGAATGGTTGTTCTCAGGAGTAGCTTAGCCTAATAACAAGATTTATATGGGAAATATGAAACTCGGTAATAAAACACTACAGGTCCTCTGTACCACAATATGTACGGCATTAATATTTGTAATGTAACACAGTGAAGAATTTCCCTTTCTTTCAGTACGGGATGGAAATATTACAACCCCCCCCACCTCCAAAAGAAGTAAAAACAACTGTTATTAATTCATGAGAGCAACGGGGTTTAATTTGCAAAGCTTTTAGATATGATTCCTCGACTCTTGTGCCTGACTTGTGTTTGGACTGTCCTCCTGACCAGTGTGAAGAACATTTGGAAACGATGTGCCAGGAAGTCAACCCATGGAGTGAAACTCATTTCTCTGTCCAAAACAGTTTGTGTATTAATAAATGTATATTTTAACATCGTTTTATTGTTACTTTTTCTTGTTTGAAACAAATAACACGAGGACAAAACTCAGAACAGCAGCCTTCAAAACAGGTTTCAGTTCAGGTGCCACATACTGTCTCATTCCATCACAACTTGCTTAGACGTATAAAGTGATAACACAATAAAGTAGAATAAATTCAAGCATAAAATAAATGAAACAACCAGATATCCTCGGAAGAAAAAAGACCAGCTGGCTTTACGTCTCACTGTTTTCTGTTCAAATGAATTTGGACGGAAGAAGCGTATTGCATCATCAATGCTAATGCTATTGCTAGCTAAAGAATTGCGAGCATCACACGTCTGCTGTTCAACGTCTCATTGTTGCATTTTGACCTTTTTCTCTGACTGAACAGTGCTCCTAATGGAGAAAGAAAGAACAGCAGTTGATATCTTAAGTTTTGCACTGAACAAAGGTCTCTTGCCTGTTCTTCGTCCATCGCTCGGCCACATGAGAGGGAGGGAGCGAAATCACAAACATCCATCATGTAAGTAAATACTTTTGTATTCTATCACACAATTATTTCTACCTAGATAAACAACTCTGCTCATTTTATCATATTCTGAAACATTGAATAAAGCACGTATGACTAAATTCTGATGTTGATTAGTGGCAGAAACAATAAGCTGATTGACGCACTCACTAAAAGTCTTTATTCTTGTCAAAAATGTGTTTTTTTAAGCTGTTAATTTCACCAATGTCAGAAAAACAACACAGAATGAGAAATATCTTTGCACATAAAGTTACATCAAGAACAGGTTGTTTTTTGTTTGAGATCAATTTAAAAAATATGAAAAGAAATGCAGGAATGTGTTGCAACTGTGTTGCAACAGGTGAGGCGTATGCTCGCCTTGGCCTGAAATACCCGCCGAGGCTCAGGTTTGATGCAGGAGAGGTCAGCTGGTGGGGGTTGCGCCTCCCTCGCAGGGATAGCGAGGTTTTTCGAGGATGGAGGTCACCGCTGGCAGAGGCTGCTTCTCCCACTCGCCCTGCAGAAGCAGATAAATGATGTGCTGGCATCTGGAGTGGCTCCTAAAATGCTCGACGAACGGCCGTTCGCCTTCTGCCCGTGCTGCTCAGAAAGGAGGGTTTGGACCTGAGCGATGGTCCGGTCGCCACTGAGCAGCGCCTAAACGCTGAGCTCAAGGACATTTCTGGTGTGTGGGGGGGCTTTCAGACTGCAGGATTTGGCTTTTAAGAGTGTTGAAAAGCTCAGGCCTGGTGGTCGTTAGTGTAGTTTCCTTCTTTGAGATGCAACAGAGAAAAGTAAACAGCGTATGATGGGTTTTTTTGTGTGGACTGTAACTTTTAAACTGCACGGCGCTGTGTGCAACAGCAGGGAGCGTGTGAGAAACAAAGACACAAGGGCAAAATTTCCCTTCACTTTTTCCTAGTCAGACCCTTAAATGTGCAACTTTAAGCGACAGCTTTTGTCACAAATCCCAGTTTGTTTATGTGAGCTGGTTAAAGGAGAGTTCTGGTGGTGGGAAGTGTTGACGGGATTGTGTTTGAGTCTTTTCTGCGGGCACCATGATGAGCTTAAGCGAGTCAAACAAATGGTACAAGTGTGACGCTTTCAGCTGCTTGCACCAGCTCGTCGTTGCTTTCTTCCGCTGCTCGTTTGCCTCATGTTGAATCTTGTCGTGTTTCTTGATAAAACTCAAGATTTTCTTTTTGCCCGTTGCACAAACTCATTCCAGCAATTGCAGCATTGCTCATGATCCCCTGCAATGTGTCAGACAGCCTCTACTGCTTCTTGTACAGAGTGCTGGCAACTCAAAGATGGAAACTGTGGAGAGCATCATTGCTGAATTAGTTTCTTTCTCTCATTATATAGACCCCTGTAATATCCTGAAAAGATAAAATCTGCCAGTGATGGCACCATTAGTGGATTGCATGGTGGTTTTCTGAAGTAGCAACTGTTGCCGTGGATCAAAAACATCCTCAAAACACCAATTTTTCTGGTTTCCTGAAGAAAACCAGTTTGAAACCAGTGCACGAAATCTCAGTGTTTCAGCTGAAATAAACAATGGAGAAACGTGGAGAAAGCACAAGAATAAATACTAAAAGACTTTTCCATATAAACTTTACCATTAATTATATTCTGACTGTAGTGGCTGTGTGAAACACTGCACATTAATGCTCTAAATAAATAAACACCCAGCACCTCCAGCCGTAAGGTGGAGGAACATGCAAATGCTTTTTCTTCGATAATGAAGCAACGCCTTATAAAATATCAGTCGAATGAGACTAAACTGAATTCTGCATTTGAGCATTAATGACATTTTGCACTCTGGTTCTTAGGGATGGTTCCTTTTTGCAGGACTTTCAACTGTACTAGATTATGTATGCGCCAGTATCTCTGAAAGTGAATATCTCACTGAGCATATATGCTCATCTGAGCATCCGGCATCGCTATGCTGCTAATACTCTCTGAAACATTGAATTTGCTCTCTTTTTTTCCTGTATTTGGTTCATACTTGCACCTCTGATATGCAGCGGTGAAAATCCTGACCGAAAAGCTTCATCAAGGCCTCTGCACAGTTTGTAATTGATTTATTCACTCTGCTCCAAACATAGCGGGTCTGTGTTTGTATTGCAAGTTAACAAGCTGCCTGTTCAGCCCGCTCTGACTCATCTGTCCCACTCGTGTCTGCTTTTGAGCGGGTTTAATTGGCGGCTCCATGCTCTATTGTGTGCGTGCGCGACCCGGACACTCACGGGGAAGAGCCGCGCCGTCGACTGGTTGCAGTGCATGGAGATGGGAGCGGTGTTGTAAAGGGAGTCCAGCACTTCGCCGGTGAACGCGTCCCACTGTAGCTGGGAGTACTGCTCCGTCACGTCCACCTCGCCGCACACACACTGGTCATTTCCATGAAACCTGCAGAGGGGGGGAGGGAGGCGATTGAAGGGGAAGGCGATGAAAGCAGGAGGAGATTGCGGGAGGAGAAGGAGATTGGAAAAAAAAATCTGCTGGAATCAGTGTTACTAAAACACTTTGAAAGTGTGACGCGCTTCAAGATTAAACAAAGTAATCACCACTGTGTGCCTGGAGGGGGGGGGGGTGTGAAGGATGGAGTGAGGAGGAGGTGGTGGTGGTGGAGGAGGAGGCTGCAAACTGCTTCGTCACATGTGAGAGGGAGAAGGGAGAGAGGACAGAGAGGGTGACGGTTGTGCAGCAGAGGAGCCCCGTGCATGCCTCACCTGTTAATGAAGTTAAAGTATTTCTGCAGATATCCCGCGTCAACGTGGCTCTTGCACAGCTCCAGCTCGGTTCGTGGATAGTAGTGGATGTAGTTGACACACATTTCCTCCATGATGCCGAAACCTCCCTGAGAAAAAACGAAGGACGGTTGCGGAGAGACGTGAGGGACGTCAAACACCGCAAGGAGGAAGCTGAGAGCTGGAACTCGTAATGGAGGACAGTGTTGGGAGTCAACTCCGGTGACGTGCCGCTCACCACTGTAGGCTTGCTCCTGTCCTCTGTGTTGAAAGTGCACTTTGTTATGAGGACGTCACCCTGCAGGATCAAGCACAAAAACAAAAAACAACAAATTGCCAGCAGTCCACCACAGTCTCTATTTAGTGAAAGAGCACGGACAATAAGGTTACTGAAAGAGGAATAATTATGTAAGAGAGCCAGTGGCCAGTTTGCGGCTAACGAGAGCGTCTCTGTGCGGAGCTCAGCTGCTGCCGTCGGGCCTGTCTCCCAGGAATTTCCGATCGCCGTGTTGGTTTTTACAGTCTGTCCCGATTTCCCCCCCTTTTTTGTCGAAGCACCAAACACAGAAGCCAGGTACTCTAATTCAATACTTTAAATGCAAAGAGGGGTGAAAAAAAATCGCTTCTGGGACACGAGCATTCAGAGGCGGCTTTCGCGGCTGAGCTTGCAGAATAGTAGGAATTCATTCTTAGCTCTTGTCTGAGCGTGCAATCAGCACAGCGTGGAAGCCAAACTGCAGACCTTGCCTTCGGTGCGGAGTGTTGCCGGCACAGTCATCGTTTTATACTCACGGGTAAAACATTCACCATTTTCCTCAGGACTCGGATAGTCTGTGGGGAAAAAACGAAGGAACAGAAACACGGCACGATGAATATTTGTGGGAATTTTGTGTTCTCCTTTGTCACAAGAGAAACACATGGTGACTGTCGGCTTGATTTGTGGCTTGATTTGGTCTTTTATGAGCTGTATGTTGATTCCAAGTGAAGCGAGATAACGGTGCTTCATTTTGATGCTTTGCCTGGGAGTCACCTTCTCCAGCTGCTTCCTCTGTGTGTCAAAGGGTCCATTAGGTTTGCTGGAACAGTTTGATAAAGGCTTCAAAGGCCTAATGAGGCTGCAGGGTTTGAAACAACACCGCTCAGGTACCCTCAGATTAGCCTGACATCAACAGCAGCTGGAGATTTTATCAGACAGTCAGCAGATGTCCGTCTGTGTGTGAGTGTGTATCTGTGTGTGTGTGTGTGGGGGCGGGGGGGGGTGTTCGGGTTATTGCACATAAATAAAGCACAACAGATGTCGGCTGCTGTCTCTGAACAATGTTAATGCTGTTGTTGTTTGTCTGTTTCGATGCTGAGCTGCTGATAAGTTCTTGGATCTATGGTGCTGTTTGCAGCCACTTCAGTCAACTCCTGACTTTGTATTATCGAGGACCTTTAAATGTCAGCAGATTACTGGTGGTGAAGTGTTTGTTTGCTTTTTCCTTATTACCCTCCGCCAGCCGAACCGAGGCCTGCTTGCAAAAATAACTCCAAAAGTTCTCGACGGGTTCGGAGGAAAGTTGCAGGACGGGTGGTGGTGGTGGTGGTGGTGGGGGGGGGATGTGCAAAAAACAACGGCTGATTAACTGGGAGTGGGGGTCCGCTCACCAGAGAGCCAAAGGGGAGGGAAACAAGATTTCTGGGGAATGTTTTGGCAGTATTATAGAGCTTGGCGAAGGTTTGCACCCACTATGCACCTCAAGTTTATGTTAACATGTCAAATTAGCGGATTCTATAAATCACTCAACTGGGATGTCCATCCAATTCCTCCCCTTTCTGTCAATTGTTGAGCACTGAAGAAACTGAAATAAACAGCTCAGGTGAGACATTTTAAAAGCTCCAGTCTGCGTGTGAGAAAAGACCAGACAGTTTGATTTCCTTGATGTATATAAAGTATTTTTGTCCCAGCAGTTCTCAGCTCGGCCATATAGTGGAAACTCGCTTTCATCCAATCTATTTCAAGACACACACAGAGCCCACAGGTGACAGTTGCTGCAGGTGGAAACGAAGGCGGGCCTCCCTCCGCCGTACGCACCTGATAGTGCGTACTGAAGTGCTGGTCCTCCTGCACCACCTCCACCTCCCTGTCTGCCCTCACCAGAACCGTCCTCACCCCGCGGCCCGCCAGGTGGGTGTGCAGCTGGGACGCAAATATATAGATCCCTCCTGGAGGCAAAGCCTGCGTACACATATTTGCGGGGGGGGGGCTTTGAGTCAAGCTCCCAGTAAGATGTCGGAGCTCCAGGGACAAAAATGTACATGTGGCACGTCGGCTGGAATATTGACCCGGCAGTGTTAACATTTCAACCATAAATAGTGCAGTCGATATTCCAGTTTCTGCACATACAGTCTGGGTACACTTGGACGTGCAGTATCCGCTGAGGTAGAAGGCGCGCTGCTTGGGTGGTATGGCCATTATAGGCGTGTAAACGAGGCCCAGCTCCATGATCCCGGCGTCGTATCGCCTCAGACTGGGGGTGTAGTGCAGTCGGATCCCCGAAGAGTCGCGCCGACCTGTGTGGGGGAAAAAATAAAAAAAGTCTAGTTCAATAAGTTTGCTGCTTGCCGCGCATGGAGCCAAGCGATGAAATATACAAACGATTCATTCATTCTCGGGTGCTGATCCTCTCCTACAGCAACAGATTTCCGCAGGAGAACGGCGAGAAAAAGCACAAAACTACAGGCAAGATGTTTATTGTGGAGCAGAGAAATTTCACAGGTGCATGAATGTGCAATGTGTTCCCTCCATCTGGTCCCGGCCAGCGCGCGCACTGCTGGAATCTTTTGTTTGGGCGAGACCGAATAACAGCCACTGAGCCTTGAGAAGCGGGAGCTGCTGTGTGTTTGAGTTTCAGCGTGTCGATTCACCTGTTCTCTCATTGCAGGCTTCACCACAACAAGTCATTACTACTCGCATGGCAGACTTGGCTGAGAGCAGAGACTCTGGTAAGTCTGTGCACCTGGTGAAGTTTTCTCGATTTCATTATCGTGTCACATCCAGTTTTGACTCAAAAATGTATCTTTTAAGCAAATTTTCACCATTTCCGCCACTACTAATAGATTTATTAAAATACCCCCCATCTTAATCAGTTGCCCCTTTCTGCAACCATCCTAAATCAGACCCTGTGAACTGTCTCACTTGAAGGCCATCTGAGGATCCTTATTTCCCCTCCATCTCTCTTGTCTCTTCACTCCCAGAACTCTGAATGTTGGTCCCTCTTATAAAAAGCAACAAAAACAACTTAAGAGCACGAACTCCACTCTAAAGAAGAGATCTAAATAGAGACAAGTTGTAAGTGAGATGTATGGGTATTGTGAGGTCAGATCAGGCAAAAAAATAAAACGTGAAGTGTGCTGTGACTGGTGAAGGCGAGATCAAAAGTTATAACTGCAACGCTTTAAATGAATTGTTCAGTTTAAGATAAGCCGGAGGCTCAGAGGGAGAGATACGAACTGTGCTGCGTATGTGTATGTGTGCGTGTGTGAAAAAGAGAAAGAGAGACGTAACCCTGAATGTACCGGATATAAGCAGAGGGTTGTGGTAATGGACTTCCAGACGAAGGAACTTTGAGGAGCCGGGTCCACCCATTGCCAGGCCTGCATCAGGAGGATAGTAGAAAGCCTGCAAGCAGACACACACACACACACACACACACACACACACACACACACATTCAGGACATGCATGATTCATTACGTCTCCAACATAAAAACCAAACACTGTCTGATCCTAAAAGTCGAGTAAAACCTGTCACAGATTAACGCTGCTGGACATGTGCCACCTGTCATTTGTTTGGGACATTTGCTGGTGTGGTGGGAGCAGATGGAGTTCTGCATGGGAACAAAATATTTTGCACAGACACAGTTGAAGTGGGATTTGGAGTCCTGGGGCAAGAAAAGAAGAAGCAGGATTTCAGATCAGTTGTTCCCAACCTCGGTTATTCACTGGAGCCCCCCCAAATCGCATCTTGGAAAGCCTGCGGACCCCCTCTCTGAGCTGCCAAAACTTCCCAATGGAGCTCAAATGCTGGTGGAGACGCACAAGCATACCAAAGCAGGACGTACAAAATAAAAGCACTGGACAGTTCCCAGGTCTGTGCTACAGTCCAGAAATAAAACAGCCCTTAAATTTCTTATAAAGATTTTGCAGCTAAATGGAGTAAATGTGCTCCGATGTGTCACTTGTGGTTTCAAATGTGTCGGCGCAACACGGTTTCAACATCGTACTTGTGCAGAAAACCGAACCCGTCGAAGTTTCATCCGACTGATTGCATCAGCTGGATTCCTTTCGCCTCGCCTTCAAACGTGTCTCTGCTCTCATGTGGCTCCATGAGCTGCCTCAGAAACATCTATTGATTATTTTCTACATAGACAAAGGTTGTATTTTCACATGGATGGTTCTCTTGGGATGATGAGAACAGTCTTGCTCTTCTTTTTTTTTTTCAAAGCCACACACGCACAAAAAAAAAGGATCTGAGTCATTCCTCGCCTCATGATCACTCTTCAGGAATATTGATTTGAGCTTAATTTATCATTGCTACACCTCTGCTCAGTCCGGAGCGAGTTCTACCTGGGGCCACATCCGCTGAAAGATGTTGTTTACATGAAAGAGAGTTGTTTTATTTATTAGTACTCTCGTGTTGTAACAGCGGAATCCTCCGAGACTCCTGCTGCACACGTACGCGCTCACCTCTGTTTCCCTGCCCGTTTGCATTCTGACGGCGTCGTGCGTTATTGTTGCACTTCTAACTCCAACTTCCGCCACTCTCATTTCGCTGCCTTCGCTCTTGTTCTGGGCCTGTTGCGAGGCCACGTTTCACTACTGATGCGGCGCAGAGAGAGAGAGAATGAAACAACACTATTAAGAGGTGATGAAAGAGGCCTGAATATTTCCCACCTAATCTCGTCTTCACAGCTCACAGCTCACAGAAGGCATCCTGCTTGTTTTTGTTGGGCTGGCAGATAATCCAATCGGAGAGGGGCCAGGCTGGCTGTGATACAGTGGGGAGCAGGGCTGAGAAATATGGTGACAGCCGCACCGTTCCCTGTCCTTTTTGCTTTATGTGGTTAGCAGGCAGCCTGCTCGCTCGCTCCCTCGCTCCCTCGTTCGCTCGCTCTGCCGGCTGGTTTGTCGCTGCTTGTTCCTCTGTGTGGTGGATTGTTCGTCTGACAGCTGACTGACCGACAAGGAGCTTAACAACTTCATGAAAGGAAACAATGTCACCTTTCTGCACCTGCTCTGCAGTGTGATTACTTCTCTATAACAAAGAGGGAGGGGAAAGATCCTGTGGCTTGCATTAGTTGGAAATAAAAGGCAGATCAATGTGGTCATTTGCAAGATTAATTTTAACCCTGTGGTGTCGGAGTGATTACGGACGAGCTGAAATGTGACTCGAGCAACCAAATAACCACCAAATTAAAGAAAATCATCTCAAATTAAAAATCAGTCACAATTACCTTCGAAAAACAAATGCAGAGTGAAAAGCATGCATATCCAAAGCCAATCTTTACCGGTTCAACGCACACAATGCAAACTGAGCTTGTCAGTCCCACAAACACCAGTATTGTCATATTATATAATTATTATTCGACAAATGAAAGAGAATTATGATTGTGTCACATCTTCACACAGTAGAATTAACAATACGGGGCAAAAGTAAATTTTGAAAACCCTTTTTCAGTTCTGTAATACCATTTTCTATCACCAGGTGGTGTGCTGGATCATTCCACCCTCCCCTGCATCACAGGGTTTGATAGTAGTAGGCGGGGCTCATTTAAATCACGTCCATATAACTGCTTTGTGTCCTAAAGGTTACTGTTGAGACTCTTTTGTATCATCATCTACTGTCGGCAGCATCTCCGTCTTTTGTTTGTCTTGTGGAGTTTCTTCAAGTTGTGGAAAAAAAACAAACACAGATTTGCAGTAGAACAACAACAAAAAAGTGAGTGTCCTCAGCAGTGGTTATTAATAACAGCACGCGTACAAATGTGGCGTTCTCTTGTTTGCGAGTGTATTTGCACTTCTGTGTTAGCGAGTCTGAGAATATTTGTGTGCGAGTGCATCCTACATGCAGACCGTCTCCTCTCTCCTAATAGACATGTGCTGTGTGTGGGATCCTCTTTACAAGGTTTCATACTTGCAGTTCCAGGCATGTGTAGAGCTGGTGGAGGAGTTTTTGTTTATTTCTCATAATAGGCGCGATGACTGGCCCAAAATCCGGCTGCGTGCTCGCTCTCGCTTCTAATTAGGAACTCGTGTCTCTCAGAAACATTTCAGCTGATTCGTTTGTTCTACTCCAAATAACATTGCTGCTGACGGTTGCTTGCGAACCGATGACGCTCTCGGGTCAGAACGAGCTCGGGTAAATCGGTAAACATACTGAGTCAGATGAGGTGAGGTAAGGACCCTCATATATAAATCATGGCATATGTGTTTTCCCGTTATACCTCAGCCCCCATGGCCCAGGCAGCGAGCACGTGGCGGCAGAAGTTGAGCTTGCCCGGCTTCATCTTGTCGTCACAGGAGCCGCTGTACTTGGGAACATCGCGGATATCTGGCGAGCATTCGAACACCTCGATGTGATGCACGATGGCCTCGTTACCTGGAGTTATCACTGACTCGTACTGACATAAACAGAGAGGAGGAGAACACAAAGAGTTGTTTATTTTTCCCATCGCTTCGACTGCTTGACATCAGCAGCTCTCATTCGTACCATAACAATGTGGTTCTTGGGCATATTCTGAGGCAGCTTGTGGATGAAACACCAGTAGGTGGTTTCCTGGTTCGGTATGATGACGTTTGGCGACACGACGTCAAGCGTTTGCACGTCTGGAGGCAGGGCTGGCGAGGGCGTGTCCGGGCGCAGCATCAGCACCCGCTGTACGCCCGTGTGGATGCTGGACAGGTTCAGCTGCTCCAGAGAGGCGAGTGGCTGCTCCAGGAGGCCGTAGATGACGTGGACGGTTCCCTCCTGTTGAATGAAACGTGAGTCACAAATCAAAAGGTGCTTGATTTTTTTTGGGGGGGGGGCTATGAAGCAGAATGCGAGCGACGAGCCGTTGCATTTTAGATTAAGAGCCTTTCATGAATGGCTTTAGAGGAGATAATCCCCTGCCCATTCCTCGTTCCAATAATCCCAACCTCATCATTACCGAGTAATTTCATCTATTTCTTACGCTTTGCTTCTCACCCATCAGTTGTTTCGACCATTCATCCGCATCCTTGTCATCCCTCCTTCCATTCAATTTAACCTGCATCCCTTTCTCTTTGTTTATTCATTCATCTTTATCTCAGTCTTTTCTCTTCCTGGTTTCATCCTTTCTTTCTTCCACTTAAATCCTTCCCTGACACTGATTCATCCATTCATCTCCCTCACTTCTTCACCTTAGCTAGCATCTCATCAGTAACCTGGTTGTCTGAAACCAGACGAGCCGGGACTCAAATCCACTCGATCCTGCTTTCTAATAATCATCAGTTTACACTCGTAAACTGACTTTGTTGGTGGTTCCTTCTTGTGAGTTACTATTTGGTTGCAATGTCTCCTGTCGCAAATCCAAGATATCTTAAAAAAAGGTTGCCATAGTGATGAGTGTTGGTTTTGTGTCTGCAACTTAGAAACCTGATGTAGCGCCATGGAAACCGTAATCGCGGCAATATGTGGTCCAGACAGAGCAGCGCTGATTATTACAACTTTCAGAGCACTTCATGTTTGTGTAAAATGAAAACCTTGAAATATCTTTGATGCGGAGCCGTGCTGCTTATTTGAAGGCACAAAAGATGTCACTCACAGGCTCCCATATGCAGCACATGATGAAAATAGCGTCCTTCTCACCTTTCACTCTTCACGGTTTCACTATTTACTTCCTGTTCGCCGTCAAACTCAGGTCTGAACAAATAAGTTAGTTGCCACACATATCAGTTCAGTTAAAGCCTGAATAAACGGGATCGACCTTTCACTCATGAAGCCGATGAAGGATGTTTGTTCCAGGATATCCTGCTCAACAGCACCAATGGTAAAAGTCTGTAGTGACGAATGAGTGAGAGCAGCAAAGGAGTGGTTGTGCGAGTGAAGCGAACGCAAATCCGACAAACAGACGGAACAGCAGAAATGAAAGCTAACCAGGAAGCTGCGTGGAAGCGGCGAGAGAACTGATGCAGATGTTCCCAAAACAATTTTGTGTTCACACTCTGAGATGAAGGGGCCCACACGGTGAGAAAGGAGGGATTTTTCACACCTCGATCAGGTAGTCTCTGGGATCGCAGGTACTGAACGGTCTCTTGAAGAGCAGGTAAAAGCCCCCGGCTTCGTGCTTGGCTTCGATCAGCTCGTAGTCCTGCTGGCTGTCCAGCGAAACATGACCGTCGCCGTCGCTCCATGCGTCCTGCGGGGAAAAGACGCGGCGCAATCACTTTGGTAATGGCATCATAAATAGATACTGGTCAAATTATTGTCTCCAGGATTTAATAATCTAATACTTTGGTTCTTCAAATTAAGGCGAATTGAACCAGTTTCACTGAATGGACCGAACATAAAAGCACGATTTTGACAACACAGCTTGCAAAACTGTTGCAGATCGCGATGTGAGACGCGACCTACAAGATATCCTCCCTCCCTGCCAGAAGGCTTTGCAGCAGCTCCGTCTTCTCTGTTATGTTTCTCACATTCATACCTGTCCAGAATAGCACCTAAGATCGCTCTCTTTATTTCCGTCTCCCTCCTTGTCCCTCTTATATAACTGTTCCGCGCAAACTGTGAAGATATTGAAGCCAGCGATTTTGAAAATACACACTGTATGGGTAGAAAAAAAAATCGAAAAGGAAAAAGAAAGAGAAGCGGGCAAAATAAAATACGCCTTATGCTCCTTACATGTTACATAGCCTGACTGTGTGTGACCTCCGCAGATAAAAGACCGAGTATGAGCGCGACGAGATGGCGGCGATACAAACTCATATCCTGACAGTATATTAAAGTAAAAAAAAAAAGAAAAGCGCTCTATCTTCCGGCCATAGTTTATGTTTTAGTCGAGCTTTTAGTGCTCTAATGGATTTTCATATCTGTTTAAATCAAAACAGAGTCTCTTAAAATGTCTGGCAGCGGTTGCGGGGCAGAGCGGCCTGCTGGTGTCTCACTGAGTCTGAAGGGACAATCGTGTTTTGTCCTGAACTCAGACATTCATAGATGTCGAAAGTGCTGTTTAAAGTCCCCCTAACTTGCGCTGATGCACGTTGTTAGGCAGCGTTCACAACGTCATTTGTTTCCCAATGAAGAACGGCTGTGGACTCTCTCTGCCCACTTTGATTTACCAGAACATGACAGTGAAGCCAAACACAGATTCTCATCAACACACAAGAGAGCACACGGACTGAATTCGCGCCGCGGCCTCAAAGACGCTTTACACTGTCTGTCACATTCACATACATCAGTGTGTTGTTGCCATGCGAGACGCTCATTCGCACCACGGGGAGCAATGTTGGTCCTCACAGTGATTTTCTCAAGGACACTCGGACGCATGGACAGAGCGGGACGGGGATCAAACCACTAACCTGTGAACTGAAGGCCCGTCTGTTCAGTTGAACCAGCGTCTATATATAGATAGAATATTAATTGTCGGCATGCTTGTTGTTGGAAACGTCTCTGCATCATCTCTGGGTTGTTTCCTCTTCCAGCGCTCCAGATTCCCGTGAACGGCTCGTTATCAGATTCACGTACAAAGAGAAGGCGATGATGATCATGAGCTTTCTGCTCCACTGCACACCTAACCCTTTCCATCTGCCTTGTTTTGTGCCGAGCAGGTAGTGAACAGTGGGCTTTTAGAGCTCGCCTCCCTCCTGCGGTGGCTGAAAATGATGCGAGCGCTGCGCCGGTGGGTTTCGCCACTCGTCTATTTCAGAATCTCTGAAATGTTCAAGGACAAACAAGAACCTCTCTCCCCCAGCAAATAGCTGCGCGTCTCTGTTGGCGCAGACCTGCAAATGTGCTTTCAGCCGCATCCAGCTGAATGAATTATGTTTATCTCCTGGTTTGAGTTGTCAGTGACAAATCTCTGGATCTCCGTTAGAAGTCCGCTTGACTCGATAACAACAGTTTGAGGACATTTGAGAGTCTGCAGAGTTGAAACAGCCTTTGTTCGTTCCTTTTCTTTCTTTATCTTTGTGCGATTGTGTCCGCATGTGTTTACACAGGTCTGTGTGTGTGTGTGTGTGTGTGTGTGTGTGTGTGTGTGTGTGTGTGTGTGTGTGTGTGTGTGTGTGTGTG
>JASSRZ010034582.1:0-15374 GCA_032164315.1 Malacoctenus gilli | reverse complement strand
CGCACGCACGCACGCACGCACGCACACACACACACACACACACACACACACACACACACACACACACACACACACACCCCATTCACAACCTTGTTTCCTTTCCATCCCCCCCGTCTCTGTGGGTGTGTGTGTGATGTCAGGCCACCTCCAAGAGCGGGTCGCCGAGCAGCCCGAACAGGTAAAGAAACACTCCCCTCACCCTCTCTGTGGCTCACGCTGTTCAGCCGGGCTGCAGCTATTTGAAGTCTTTGTCGGACATCCCGGTTTGTCGGTCCGGCGCCGGTTTGCAGGTCGGTGGAGCCGCTGTGCCGTGTTGATTTAGCCGGAGGCGGTAACAGAAGCCGGGGAGATTGGATGCGGGCCCTCTGATCCCTGCTACATTATAGGACACGGCGTCACACTGAGCTCCAAAGTTTCACATCAGCCACAAAGTGTCTTCTTTCAGGTGTTTCTGAGGCACTCTGATCCGAGCCGTTCCACTCTGCCTCACTAATTATTGGCCAAAATTGGAGATTTTTCATAACTACAAAGGAACAAATATCCAAAAGTCTGAACTTCAAGCAGGGAAACATTTGAAGAAGATTTAGTAATGAAGGTTAAAGCACAGTTTGCCGTTTGACCGACGCTTTTGTGAGAAAAGATCCCCCTTTTTTACCCCTTTTTTTTTTTGCTGTTTGAAGCTGCGGCGTGCTCACTGTCGAGACAATAGCAGAAAATGTTCGCAGCGCTGCTGGAGAGCGTTACCTACTGTGGCTGCCAATGGTTAAAAATTGGATGTGTACGACTTAAGGGGGAATAAAAATGTGCTGCTAAGATGCAAAATTACCGCGTCTGGAAGCGAAAACTCTCCTTGTTTTCACTTATTATGTGGAAGGAAAAATAAGAAAAAGTTGCCTGTTATTTGTGGTTCTTTTTCTGACTCGTTAACGAGTCAAAAAGCAAAAAAAGTCAAAGTTACAAGTAGGTAATATTTTGATTTGGAGACGTTACACCAAGAAAACAATACAGTGTCATCTGCATACAAAGTATTAAGGTGGAATTTACTTCCGAATATTCTGTAGCTTTACTATCACGCTGCCTTCCTTCACTCTGGTTTCTCTTCAGTCACTGTCCAAATACACTGTTGACATGTGGTCGGCGTCTCCGTCCACACCGCTGTCTTCCTCCACCCTGCCGTCCGACCTTGCCTCGCCCTCCTCCTCCTCCTCCTCCTCCTCCTCCTCCTCCGCTCGTCCTAAATCCCAAACCCTCCAGACGACCACTCTTTTTCTTTTATCCTCTCGGATGCTCGGCTTTTGCCGGAGGAAGATTTCCGGAGTCTGCACTTTTATCCCGTCCGTCCGGCTGAGGACCGACACCAGCCTGACCTTGAAGGCCGTTCTGAAAGGATGTTTTGAAGGCGAGGGG
Organism: Malacoctenus gilli; assembly: GCA_032164315.1. Taxonomy (NCBI): domain Eukaryota; kingdom Metazoa; phylum Chordata; class Actinopteri; order Blenniiformes; family Labrisomidae; genus Malacoctenus; species Malacoctenus gilli. The sequence goes on along the minus strand of JASSRZ010034582.1, from coordinate 13,967 downwards.
AATGTAGGGTTTTTTTTCCCCCCTTACACGCGAAAGGAGCACAGGTGTTGTCGGCTTCCAGCTGGAAATTGATTCAGCGAAAACACAGTGCAGGTGTGATTTTCCACACCTGAGATTTGCTACTGTATATAGTGTATCGCATCGCATCATTCACACACACACACCAAGCGTCCCCAGTGGATGCAGCTCTTGCTCGTCTCGCAGCGTTTCTCTCCGCGGCCCGGGAGGGAAAAACCCGATACCGTCGTCCGATCTGCCGCCGCTGAACGGAGCCACCTGTGAATCCGCAATCCTGGGCTGCACTTTTTTGTTTTTCTTTATTCCAGATCATCTGTCTGACTGAGCATCAAAATAAGACAAGCAGCGTGTCCCCCGAGGGAGGCTCTGGCGCTCACAGTGTTGTTATTCCGCCTCGCTCCGTTCAGTGAGGTGGAGGTGGCCAAAAAAAAGCCCCAAGAACCCTCTGATATCAGAGCTATTTCTGCACAGCCTCGCTTCGGACAACCTTATAATTAAAGGTTGTTATGTGTGAACAGACTCTCGTGCGGTTCGGGGTTCCTCGGATGATGTTTGCCTTTATTTTCACTGTCGCCGGGGGGGGAAAAAACAGGCGCTGATTGAAGATGCTGCGACTGTCGTGAGGCGTCGGACAGGAAAACGCTGTCCTCGGTGGACAGATTCACTCTTAGCTCAGCACTCCTGCGCGCTGTAAGTCAAGCCCCCACCGCGCATGCAAATGGGCCCATTTGTGCTGAGCTGCAGTTAATTCATTTGCACTCGGTCCCTGCTAGAAGAAAACACACAAAATTGCTCTTTTAGCTGCTGACTTGGAGCCGTTCCGCGATCCCCCGCTGCATCGCGCTCGCGCATCTACGACAGGAGTTCGTTTGGGTCCTGTGGGAAGCGTCGGGCGCCGCGCTCGGCCGACACGGAGAGCTTTACTGCTGTGGCTGCCGCTGGGGCTTGAAAGGCGGCGACGCAGGCTCCAAACGTTTGGAGTGGAAAATAACGCCGCCGCCTTGTAGGCGTGTAGGACTCGCGGGTCGTTGCTCGCCGAGGAAAGGAAAGAACTCTGATGATAAAAAACGCAGAAAGTCTGCGAGAACCTCGTCAGGAAGTCAGCTCGACGTTGGATGTAAAACATCTGCAATACGATCAGGTTTCTGACATCTTCTTCCTCTCATTGGGAGCAGCGTGCGCTCACCTTAATCCACTGAGCGGCTCCCAAAAGATATCTGAAGTATTGAATTCATTGAAATAATGAAAACTCCAAATGTCATCGTAAGAAAAAAAAAGATGAAAGACTCGAGGGCTTTATAATCAGTCTCCAGGAACGAAGCAACGCTTGAAAAAAGGTGCCTGTGACTTTCCACGCAAACAGACGATGTGCAAACTGATGTGGAAACTTGGACTCGTGCTGTTTAGTCATAAATATCACAAGTTTTATTTTGATTTTCTGGAAGGTCTTTGTGGAATTGTCGTTAGGCTCGGTCCTGCGCGTCAGCATCCACAAGGTGTTTCTATATCGACCCGCGTACAAAAATGAAAAAAAAAGCTGGATATTTTTGAGAAACGTTGTTTTTTTCTTGCAGCTAAAAACATAAAGAAACAAGAATCCAGATTCAACTCCGACAGTTTCGCCGGGTGTTTCTCCCGGCGCCTCCCCGGAAGATGAAATCCTAGTTAGAGCCACTAACGGAGAGACGCTGCTCACCGCCGACCTTTTTCCGAGGATCCGTCTGTTCTCTCACCTGCGGTTGGAACAAAAACTTTTAAAAGACTGAAGCTTTTGGTACTTTTTTTTTTTGGTCTTCAAACTGTTCCCCTTTATTCAGGGTCCTCCTACACTCCTCTTCATCACACGAGTGGAGGGTGCTCGAGGCCTGTTGTTCCTTTTAATGGCAACATCGAGGAGGAACTTGTTGGAAAACTTTCGACAAACACTGAACTCCTGGATGTCTGTCTTTGTGTGTGTGTGTGTGTGTGTGTGTGCGTGTGTGTGTCTCGCAGGTGTTCCCCCAGCCTCTGCGAGCACGGGGGCAGATGCACTCAGTCGTGGAGCACCTTCCACTGTAACTGCTCCGACAGCGGCTACAGAGGAGCCACCTGCCACAGCTGTAAGCAAGCAGCCTCACCGACTCTCCAAACAACAGCCACACGGACGCATTTCACACTGACACCAACCCAACTTTTCGTTGTTTTTTTTCACCCTATTTTCACATCACAAATTCGACTTTCTCTTTTTTACCAACCCAGAGGAGCAGGATCAGTGCAGGAAGTGACTTTTTGACCCGTTTCGGTGACGTCGGCTTCAATTACGAGAAGATTAATGTTTAGCAAGCAAGTTCTGACATGAAGTATGAAAAAAAAAAATGTCTGTAACACCTTAAATGTGGAGTGAAAGTATCACTTTGCTTCAAGTTCAGTCACGTGATCGCAGCTTCGATCGAGATTCACCTGCTCAGATACTGTTAAATGCTGCTTTTTATTTCATTTCACTGGATTTACGTTCAAAAAACTCAAAGTGAACACAACTGTTAATAATCGTGCGTGGCCTCAGTTCAAAGTTACAGTTACTTTGGCTTTAATTAGGCGTCTTGGTTGCTGTAAAATGACAGTTTTGTTACGGGAACGTGATGTAAAAACCTCCCCAGGAAAAAAGGGGTTGTTGTGTCAGCGGTGGGTTTATTTACACTGGTAATGAGCTTTTTTTTGACACCTGTAAATATGACCCATGTTTAGCTCCACCCTGGTGATTCACCGTCCTCGTCAGCTCTGCCGGCGCGATTATTGATGCCGAGCGGCGGAGGTGCAGCGGCTTTTTATATCATTTGTAACAAACGGAGCCGCCTGCTGTGACTGGATCTTGGACTGAACCATTATTTGGAGGAGGTGGAGACGAAACGCGACAACAAAAACGAGACGTTTCTGCAATGGCTTGTCAGATTTAAGTGTAATTTTACACCAACAGTTCATTGTTCTGTTCGGAGGGATTAAACGTGAGACCTTCTGAATTGCCGCTTTGGCTCCTCCGACGTTCGTGTTTATCGCGACTTCCAGCGAACCTCCTTTGCATAAATTATTCCTCCGTGTTTATCCAGAAACTTTATAAATTCATGCAGCTGTTAAACAAATCTTTTTACACCACAGTGCGATAAATTTCAAAGCAACATGCAAATGGTGCTTCGCTTGACGTGCGGCTGCAGCGGTTCGGCTTCGTTTTGGAGCGAAATCGAGAGCTGCTCGCTATTTCCTGGAAGGAAATGAGGTTAATATTCCAGACCTGTATTTTTATTGGACTTGCTTTAATAACACGGAGGCTGCGTGTCCCCCAACAGTTAATTTCCTCTTTTCTTTTTTTTTTTTTCCCTCACCGCCATTGTTTCAGAACTTTAATTAGCCGTGTTCAAGCGGGAATAGACCAAACAGATTGGTAGTACTTCATTATGCCGAGTAAATTAGACTTCCATTTAATTTGAAAGTCTTAAAAGGTCTCATTGTTTGCTTTGTCACATCTCCAGATGGCCTCGCATTAGCGGCCTCTCGCTCTCCCTTTTTTTAATCTGCTCCTTTTAAAATACGTGTGTTTATTGATGTCACGTGCGTGTTGCCAGTCAGCGCGGTGACGCGTCGGTCTGGAACTCAAGCGAATATTCACACCAGAGAAGAAGAAACAAAGCAAACTTGTTGGAGATTTAAACCTTTTGCCGTCATTTTTGTTCGAAAATTCAGCGAATCTCCTCGCCGTAAATTACCGTCGTTCCAGATATTTGGAAAACTCGACGATTAAACAGCCCGACTCCTGCCAGAAGTGGTCGGTTTAAACTTCTTATGTGGAAATTTATCTGTGCATAAACCAAAAAATCAAAGCAGTTTTGAAGAATCAACTCAAACAACCTCCACAAAAAGCGTCGCTGGCTTTAAAATTGGAGCTTTTTTTTTTGAGGGGTTGAAAAACTTGCGATGTGTATTTATTGGAAAGTTCCACATTACCTGCAGGCCCGCGGGGAGGCGAAGAGGGGAGACGCGTGGACAGGTTTGCCCCAAATTTGACGGGCTGCGTCTTAACATGGTGATGGGGGGAGGGGGGAGGGGGCTGGTTGGTGAGTGATACATAATGCAGAAATAAAGTGTCACTTTATCCACGGAGGGCGAGCCGAAGAAAGAACAAAGGGTTGGCATCCGGCTGCAGATGAAAGCCGCAATTTTCTCCTGCTTTTCACTTCAAAGCGCGCCCGGCGAAGCACTCAGTCGCTACGAGGCTGCGAACCTTCAGCCTCATTATTCAGATGCTAACAAATATTCCAGGTGGTACAGGGGGAAAAAAATCAAACAAACCGGGGACAATATGGACGCGTTTATTGTCCTTCGAGGGGTTTAGTTACTATTTTATTTATGAAATTTCAGTTCGTAGACGCTTGAAACTCATCAAGATTACCTCATGTCTCATATTCAACGAACACTTTCAAGGAGATTTCTGCCTCCTGTCATCAAACTGTCTTGTTAATAATTAGTTTGAACTGTTTTGTTCCAATTAAAGTCGGAACAGCCGAACCGGAATCAAGACTTCTTCCTTTTCTCTCAGATTTGAAGTTTATTCATCTATTTCTTACGTGTTAAAAGTTGCAGAAAAGGAAGTGTGAAGATAGAGAAGGATGGAAAAATGCAAAAATAAAAAGAGATGATTGGAAGAAAGAGTGAAATGAAGAGGGAGTCGGGATAAGAGGAGGTTGAAAGCGTATCAGAGGGAGAGAGTGACTCCTCCGGCAGACTGTTCTTTCCACTTAAACGGATTTCAACCCGCCGACCGCCCGCAGTGTTTTAGGTGAGTCAAATTAGAAATTAAAGAGATAGCGGCCCGCGATTATTCTGCCAAACTCCTGATTGAATCTTCCGCCGCGCTGGTGGTCGGATCAGCTCTGGGCTGCAGCGAGACCCCTTCGCACGCACGCACACGTACACACACGTGTGCTGCGCACCTCCGTGTTTGTTGTATGTAGGTCAGAGGCGTCCTGAGCCGCATCAAGGCAAGTTTAGAGGAAGGAGAAGAAGAAGCTCGCGCTCGCGCTCGCGCTCTTGCTCTCGCTCGCTCGCTCGCCGTGCGAGGAAACTTCCCGCAGACAAAACCTCAGCTGACTTTCGACTTCTTGTTTTCCAGCGACCTACGAGAAGTCGTGTGAGGCCTACAAACACAGAGGCAACGCCTCGGGTCACTACTACATCGACGTGGACGGCAGCGGGCCCATCAAGCCTCAGCTCGTCTACTGCAACATGACAGGTGTGACGCGTGGTCGCAACGCGGACGCGCGTTTTACGCGGACCAAATCTGATCAGCTGGAAAAACGCTCAGACGCTCTGCTTCCCTCTGACCGCAGAGGACGTGACCTGGCTGGTGATCCAGCACAACAACACCGAGCGCACCGCCGTCCCGCCCGCCGCAAGCCGACACGTCGCTCGCTTCGACTACTCGTCGGAGGAGCGGCAGCTGGCGGCCGTCATCGCCCAGTCGGAGCACTGCGAGCAGGAGCTGGCCTACCACTGCAGGAGGTCCCGCCTCCTCAACACGCATGGTACAACGCGACGTTTTGTGTCTTCGGTTCGCGGTCCGAGTTACCGAAATGAGACGCGTCAAAAGGAAGCGCGGGACTTTTTACTCCAGCGGGTGGAGAAAGATTGCGAGATTCTGCAAGAGAGGCAGAACTTAATGAAACGGCTGCTGCTAATTCGCCAAGCTCGTCTGCTTCTGATGGATCTATATCAGGAAACATGGGAGGGAGGGGTTGGGGGAGGGGTTGGGGGTGGGTGGGGGGAGGGTTGCTGATTTAGTTCATTTAGAGACAGATTGAAATATCTATTACAGTTGTGCCGCTGTGATGCCGGCTAAAAAGTTGTTTTTTCAGGTAAACGATCAGTCGCGTTTGATTCTGCGTCCTCTCACTTCGCTTCATTCCTTCACTTAGATAAACTGATTTCACACACTCGACGTGCTTTTATTCCTTTTTCACTCTTCTGCTCTCTGCAAAGTTTTCGCAGCAAGAAAATGGGACCAATTGTGAAAGAGATGAATGGATAAAGCACCGAGATTGGAAACAAATGCAGAGTTTGTTAGGTGAACGTAAACCCAAGAGTTCTCCCTCGTTGGGACCACCGAAAAGTCAACTTATCAGAGTACCCGTGATCGAAAGACGTCCTCGGAGAGCGGCGGCTCGTTTCCTGTCAGGTTTTATCAGGCCAGCGGCGGTGATGTTCGGACGGAGGCTGAGCAGCTCCGGGGGTCTGTTGGGACCCCCAGGAGATGGTTGTTTCAGGACAAAGAGACGCGAGGAGGAGCCGAGGTGGAACGTCAACCGCTGCGACGCTCAGTTTCCACTTCAGCTGCCTTCAACAAACACATTTTTTCTTTGAAATCAATGCGAAAATCACGCCTGTTTCTTTCATTTCAGCAGTTTCCCCGCAGCAGGCGTTGACGGATGATTGCGCGTTTTTTGTGTGTCTCCAGAGGGGGCGCCGTTCAGCTGGTGGGTGGGAGGCCCACGTCCAGGGCAGGTCCAGACCTACTGGGGCGGAGCGTTGCCCGGAAGTCGGCAGTGCGCCTGCGGCCTGCAGGGCAGCTGCCTGGATCCCAGCCACTACTGCAACTGTGACGCTGACTACGACCAGTGGTACCACGAACACCTCCGCCCAGGAGCTGCTGTTTGTGTTTGTTTATTTGAAGGATAACTTGGAAAGTTCTGCGCTGAATTTACCGAAATTTGCAGGATGGGTGAGAAGTGGTTCAAAGAACTAGGAGCTGTAGTTTCATGGTGATCCGGTGCTTATAAAGTAATGAAAATGACATTCGCGTGGCTCTTACTACACTTTTTCAAAGTGTTGTATGAGTACCACGAGTGTCTTTTGGGTTCTCGTTCATGTTACATGAATGAATCACTGAAATCAACCTAAAAAAAGTTTAAAAAAATCAAATTTAGGTCCTGGAATAACATCAGAGTTATGTGATTCTTCCAGGTTTATGTCACAAACAGGGGCGTAAGTTTGGTTTTAACTTTGGTAGCGACACAAAAGTCCCTACAAAAGCACACCTAAAAGTTTGTCCTGATTTTAGTGACCATAATAAATATAAATATCTATGTATAAAGACATGTTATGAACACAAATCCTTCAAAAACGCCCACCAATTCAGAATAAAGTATGCAGGACTGACGCTTGAAGTTGGTTTTGAATATTACGCCCTAAAATTACACCCCTTGGGTCAAAAACCTCTGCCTCATTATTGATCCGTGCATAGATGTAACTGAATACACAGGCCAACTGCAGTACTGAGTTATCATGATGTACTTGGAGAGCCAAGTACTTTTTGAGTACTTCCTTGGTGTGAAAAGTCGAACCACTGTTCTAGATTATTTTCCTGCAGTGAATTTTGTAATGAAAAGTCAAAGTTTTTTGGTTTTGAACCTTTTATTTCTTCATAAATAAATCACCAGCAGTGTCGGATAAGAAGTTTTCATCTGACGCAGGAAAATTTCAGGACTTTTATAAACTAGGACACGTCGGCGGAGTCTTTCCAGGTTCGGACCTCCCATGAGGGGGCGCAAGAGATCCCAAGGGAACTCGTCTGCTTGGAGGCCCCCCCAAAAAATGAAAAGAATCACCGCCGACGATGTTTTTTGCCCAGAGATTTTTAATCTGGCGACTTTCTGTTGTGGTTTCTTTTTCAAAATTTGATGAATCAGAGACTAAAAAAACTACTCTATCGGGTAAAGTTTATTCCCCGCCAACACAGACTGCTGCCCAAACTTTAATGACCAGTTGAGTTGTTGACAAAAACAGTTTTAGAGTGAACAAACAAATGGCACGAAGGAAAAAGTGTCAAAACGTTGTTTCATCACGCCTGACAGTCGATCCCTCCGCCTGTCGCGACGCCTAAACCGATTAAAGAGACCGTTGACTCAGTGCGTGAGCCGCGTCTTCAAAAACACATTTGTTGCGTTTGTCGGAGCTTTAATGATCGGGCTGTTTATCAATCTCAGCATTAGCGGGGTGGGGAAAGAAAAAAAAAAAGCCGCGAGATGTGGGACGAGTCCCGAGACGCCCAGACGTCCTTCCTCACGTTTTATCCAGTCCTGCCCGTCGAGTCCGTTTCATCCGTCCTGGAAGCGAATCGGGATTTAGGTCACTTCCCTCAATCCTGTGACCGTTCCTGCCATTAAACCTCCTTTTTTTTTTTTTAGCCATTACACCGAGACTGCACAGAAGAAGGTTGATTTTTTTTCTTCCCGATATCAGGAAGTCTCCAGATTTTCACGGACTCGCTTCTCAACATCAGTCGGCGATCAGATTTGCTGCATTGGGGGTACAGTCCCAGGTTTATTTTTTGACTACAAAGAGGAACGCTGGATTCTGAAACACCACAGAAAGCGTGTGTGTGTGTGTCTTTGTGTGTGTGTGTCGAATGTGCGGATAAATCACTCAACCTGCATTTGTTCTCAAAACATTTCAGATTTGTGGCGTCAGCTGCAACGCTCGCTTTTTTTCATCTCGTCTGTGCATCTTTACATGGAGCAAAGTTCCTCCGAGAACAAACACGTGTACCTGAAGCAGACGTGGAGTCGCGCTAAAAATAGTCCGATGACGGTTTGTCCCCATTTTCGAACTCGTTTCGGTCGGAATACAGGCGGGCGGGAAAAAAAAGTTCCTCATCGTCAGAAGCAGATCAGAAAAATTCGACGCACCGGCGACACACTTATTTTGAAACCACGGGAGGGGCTTGAAAAGTGTCTGAGTGGCAGAACTCAGCTCCAAAAAAGTTTCCACAACTGTTTTAGGGATTATATTTCAGAACGAATCAATCTGAGAACTAAAATATGAGTGAAGCAAAAGCCTGTAATGATCCTAAACTGTCCTCTAATGTCCCAACTGTCAACGTAAACTCATTGGTAACTTAGTTTGTAACTAAAAGACACAGCAAGTAGTGATATTTGTGTGGATTTCATAAGAGTTTGAAGCGTCACAGCAGTTATTTGATTACTTTAAAAATCAAAAAGGCCTCTAATTTCTAGAAATTGTCCTTTTTTTCAATTTGAATTTCTGTGATTTTGTTGAATGTGTTTAATAAATTCAAATCAAATCTTTTTATGACAGAGAAACGTGTTAAATATGCATCCAGCCAAACGCTGCAGAAGCCTTTCAGCCAAATTAACCCTAATTTAATTCCTCAATAGTTAAAATAATGCCAGATTATTTCAAATAAACTCAATATTTGTTGATGAAAAAAGTTTTTTTAATATATAATGCTAGTAACGTGTAAAAGATTAAAATAAAATGGTGCGAATTTGTTTTAAAAATTAAAAAAATTATAAAAACTGAAATTATTGATGACAAATTGTCATTTATTTGTATGAGTTTCTAACTTTAGGGCCAGAAATCCAAAAAAAGAAGTCATATCAAAGGTCGAAAGGTGTCACATTTGTTCCTTTCTTCTTCTGTTCCTCCCTACATTTCCTGTCTTCTTCTTCTCCTCCTTCCTCCCTCCATCTTTGTCCTCCTCTCCCTCCCTCGTCCACCAGGACCGAGGACTCGGGCCTGCTCACCCAGAAGGAGACCCTCCCCGTCAGGTCCCTGGTACTGGGCGACATCCACCGCCCGGGGTCACAGGCCGCCTACAGGGTGGGGCCTCTCCGTTGTCATGGCGACAGTAAGTCCCAAGTCCCTCAACGTGGAGGATGTTTTTTTTCTCCAGTCTTATTCCAGCGACAGGTTTTATTCAGCTGCAGAATATCCCAAGTTAAAAACATCTCAGTATTCGTTCATTTTTCCCATTAATTACGGAGGGGAAAAAACCCCGCCTCGGTTAAACAAATTACACGTGTTAATTAAAAGACCAGTTCACAAAAAAGATACTTTGAACTCCCTAATAACAGCTGCTAATGCAAAGATATATAATGAACTGATTAAAGGAATATATTTCACCTAATTGCTTGTAATCGCGGCATCCACTCGAACAAATAAATAAGCGCCTCGCGAGATAAATCAACATAAATGAGGTAGCATAGCTGGAGTTATGCCTCCGTTCTTAGCTAATTAGGTGAACAGTTGGCTCATCTGTTTACGACACCATTTTCATTACACAGCCCATCATAATGAGTTTTCTTTTAATAAGCTTTGTTCCAGAGTGATGGATCTCCTCACTGGGTGGAAAAAAATGAAAGCGAGGGAAAGTTTTCGCAGCCTCTCGTTTTCGGAAAGACGCGAAGAGACTCTGTTCCTCTCGCAGGGAACTTCTGGAACGCGGCGTTTTTCGACACGGAGACGTCCTACCTCCACTTCCCCACCTTCCACGGAGAGCTGAACGCCGACATCTCCTTCCTGTTCAAAACCACGTCCGCCTCCGGCGTCTTCCTGGAGAACCTGGGGATCAAGGACTTCATCCGGATCGAGCTCAGCTGTGAGTGAGGACCTGTCGCGACGAGACGCAAACGTCCGCCGACGTGACCGTCACACGACGGCGACACACAACCTCAGTGATCGATGCACGCACACACACACAAGAGGGACAACATGCAAACTCAGAGACTAAAACCTTCTCGCGATCCAATCGGATGCTTTTTTCGCCTCTCTTCACGTGTTTCACTCCCTACTTGGCGCCACCAGTCCTTCTGTGGTGCCGTGAGACTTTGAGGAGGAGTTAACGGAGAAAAAAGGCGTGACGCGGATAAATGGGGAGCGACGCCACGAGGAACGGTGAGACGCCTGGCAGCCCTTGACGGGCAGATGCTCGCCGTACGCGGCGAAGTTCTGCAGGTCTTATTGGATTTTCGTTGCCGCGGGCGTCGAGCGTGATGCGACCGTTGCACAACGTGTCACACTTTAACAAGCTTGCAGAGGAAAACTGCGTGTGTGTGTCGCTTTAGGGCCTGAATTTGTTCAATTTGTGGGCAGTTTGAAACCTTTCGCTGGTTTTCAGTTGGTTCATTTGGAATAGCCTCATCCTGAGATACACACACACACACACACACACACACACGAACACACACACACACACACACTGCTTCCTGACAGCCGAAGCTCAGACGACTCTGTATCATCATTACTGCTGCGAATGCGACTCCAGCCGACCACTACATCGTGTTACGTCCGTGTTTCTTCATCATTTTGTGTCCTTACTGAACGGATTCCCGCTGCAGCGCTGCTCCTCCTCCGCTTGCGCGATTTAACGGGGACAACGTGGTTGTCGGTGTCCCCCCGAACTGCTCGCGTCAGCCCCGAGTGTGGAGCAACCGGCGCGCTAACAGCGCCGTGATGGATGAATGGTCTCGGCGTGGCCTTCAGCTCACCTCGCCTTATTATGGGTTAAGTGTGAAGCCTATTAGCGCTGCATAAATGCAGCGAGGATTAATGGCCGCTATTATTATTAGAGAGAACCTCCAGCGCCCGCGGTAACAAGAGGGGGCGCCGACGGGGTTTCACGTCCATCAGACGACGCACAGTTCGAGTCGAACTCGATCCGAAACAGCGCAACAGGTGATTGACGGAGGGAACGGTTAAGTGAGTGAATGAGTGGAAGAGTGAATGACAAACTGAGACAGATGAATGGGTGAACAAACAAAGTCCATGAGCGAACCATCAGAACAAACAAACCAATCACAGAACGGAAGGAACGAAGTGCCAACGCACGAAGGAGTGAACAGATTACTGCGAACAAATAAAACAAACCACTGAATGAACAAAGCGATTGTCAAAAACCGAGCCAACTGACCGAGCAAACGAATGTACAAACAAGCGTTTAAACCCTAAACGCCGTCCGTGTGTTTTGCAACACAGTCAATAAACTCTAAAACCTGCAATAACTGCGTGTTTAACACCGTTAACCAGTTGACAGATGCGTCACATTTTCACTCAGTCAGCAAGCTGACATCATCACGGTGCCGATATAATCCAGGACAACGTCGCTAAACTTTAAACAGATCGCTCCTCTCTCAAAGCAAACAGCCTAAAAGCGATAAAACGTTAAAATAAAGTAGTTAAAAGATATAAAACAGCAACTGCGGGAGGATAAAACCGAAGCAGTTCTTTGATAACCGCGATGGCGTTTGAGCCTTTAAAGGATCGTTTGGATCAAAGTCATTTTGACGAATTAGCCCTTCGAGGATCTTTTGACTCGTCTGAAAGTTTCTGCTGCAAATCGAGTCTCATCAGCGGAGAAGAGCGGCGGAGCAGATTTACGGGGATTTCTTGACACATTTAAGGCAGCTAATATAAAGTCATTATGCCCCCCAAAAAAATGGTCCGGCTCATTTGCATCAAAGAGAGGCGAAAAAGTGTGTCTTTTCGACGTGAGAATCGTCCTGCGGTGCGATTTTTGTGTCGCAGCAGACGTCAGGAATCGTCAGCCGCTTGTTAGTGCCAGTCGACAGCAGAGGGACTGAAACGATCGACCGAAACCGTGTGTGTGTGTGTGTGTGTGTGTGTGAGAGAGATGGAGAGAGAGCGAGAAGCGAACAGATGCGAGTCAGCGGCTGCAGTCTTACCTTGCTGCCCCCTGCTGCCCTCTGAGTCATGTCAGATCTGCGTCCAGCCGTCCATGCGTCCGTCCCGAGCAGATGGACAAACGGGAGGACGTCACTCCACACTTCTGCCATCATACTCTCGATAGTGTTCGTTGAAAAGTCGAGCCGTCAGACCGCCGACGTTTTTGCTCGCCGTGAATGTTTCAGCTTCTTGTGACTGAAACTGATAACAAGCTGAAATTAGATTCTGCTTGAGAGAAAATTATGGTCATATTTTTTTTACGCGCATCATATCTTGACTCTGAGTTTGAGTCTGAGTTGCTAATTGGATCAACAACTTTAACTTTAACTTTACAGCCATAAAGGTGAAAGCGATGCAGAATTCACGACCAGCTGTTCTTTAGATTTTCCAGTATTGCTAAAAAAAATGATAATTTCAATGAAGAAAAATAAACACCAATTGCTTTATAGGACTTTTTTAAAGCATTGGATAAATAATGGGAATATTTCAACTTATAAAGTCTGAATGTTTTCAAACTTTTATGCTTTTTTTAATCAGACGTGGAGAGTTTTTGTCAACAGGAGGAAATTTATTTCGCCTGAACAAAACGCCTTTCAGCAAAAATGCCGCGAACGTTTTTGTTTAGATTGTTGCTCTGTGTCAGAAACGAGGTCGTTGCGCCACCGATTCAGGGCTACATCTGGATTTCTACCATGTTTTTTCATCATCAGTACAAAAATCGCGAACAAATCAGACTCCCTCTGACTTTCAGGTAATCTACTGACAGCTTGATCCGATATCGCTTCTTGGATAACGAGCGAACGCGTCTTCCTTGATCCAACGCCCCTTTGATTGTCGTCTGGCGTCTCTTTTTCCCAGCGTCCTCGGAGGTGGTCTTCTCCTTCGACGTCGGGAACGGCCCCCTGGAGGTGCGGGTGGACGCGGGCGTGGCCCTGAACGACGACCGCTGGCACGGCGTGCGGGCCGAGCGCAACGTGAAGGAGGCGCTGCTGCGCGTGGACGACTTCCCGGCCGCCACGCAGGAGGCGCCGGCCGACGGGCTCATCCACCTGCAGCTCAACAGCCAGTTGTTCATCGGTGAGGAGGCCGCCGGCGTGTCTCTTCGTGCCTTCGGACTCTCCGCACTCTCCAGAAATCGCCACGCGTGTATCACAGAATCTGCAGTCAGTTACGCAGTTCTTTCTGAGTAGCAGAGTGGGCTTTTTTCCGTTCCCTGGACCACCACGAGAGTCCCATTTGAGCGGCTGTTGAAAATCCAGGCAGTGGCAGCGAGCTCCAGCTGCACGCGGCGCGGCTGATAACGGCAGACCTCATCCTCGGTCCTTTATAACCTGGCGAGCCTGAAGAGCTCCGAAAGTGGCGAGCGGTGTTAACACGGGCTGCTGATATTGGCGGCATTGAGAGGAAGAGGGAGGAAAGGGGGGGGGGGGAGGGGAGGAGGA
>JASSRZ010034581.1:0-15375 GCA_032164315.1 Malacoctenus gilli | reverse complement strand
GAATACTTAAAAAGAGCGATGCAAATACTTACCTTAATTTTTTAAGTTCCGTCAAGGTGTTATTTTTTAGAGTGTAGGTTCAAAGTTTAAATTTCAGGCTATAGACTCAGGGGAGTCATCAGCTGTGAACAATTCTTTCAACTTTGCCCGGTCAACACAAGGTCTTTGATGTCGGTTAGACTGCACAACTGATAATTGAAATCAGGATCCTCAAACTGCAAACTGAATCCTCCTCTCAGAGAATAGTTTGAAACACCTGATAGACTTGAAGGGATTGCTTTAACTGAAAGACATCTTATGTTCGTCTCTGACACTACAACACGCATAAGCATTGCACACCCCTGTCACTTGAAAAATGGAGAAAAAAAATTCACTTCAATTCTAAAAATTCAATATGTGACATTAGAATCACTTCACACACCACTTCATAAAAGTTCTGAAATCACAAATCCTGATTGCACACAATAGTTGACCTAATCAAGATGTTTTTTGGTTTGTTCCTTTTGTGAACATGTATTTAATGTTTTCTATAATCACAAATAGAAAGTGGAATTTGATGTAGCCCTTATGATTTTGACCACATTTTTACACAGTCCTTAACCAGATACTGAGCCACTGGGATATTTTCATGAGCAAGTGGTCGTGTTGTACTGAGTTGCATTTATTGAGAAAGTACGGTGAGATTAGACATGATATTGGACTCATGAGAACAACACCCTACATTATTGACACAGTTTTTTAGGGAATTAACAATATGGAGCTGCAGCTATCATTTTTTTAATTACATTTTTTTCAGTTATTAAACTGGAAACTGATAGGAACATAGTCACTCACAGCAGGTTTATTTCAGTAGGAAGGTCTTGGGAGTGACCAGGAGGCAGCCCTGAAGGAAGTTTGACACCAGTGCCGCGTAGTCGTTGAGATCCTCTGGTCTCACCAACACACACTCAGCAGGGTTTTTCCTCACAAAATGGTAACTCTGAGATGCTCTACCTAGTATACTGTTAAGGTTTCATTAATGAAAGAAACATGGTGGCCCTTCACAATGCATATTTCCAAAAGTCTGATAATCCACTTGTACTCCAAGCAGAAAGAATCATCCCTTTTGAATACTTTATTCCATTTCGAAAGATGTAACCGGTCAGTCCTACTGTGTCAACATTGCTGAATCCTTCAAGATTGCTTCTCTGAAAGCAGTGTCCAAAACTTCAAGGCACTTATCAGACAGCTTTGCAGTCTCAGCCTCAGATTTGAAAATGCTTAGCATCGTAAGAAAATGTGCTACCATGAGCTGATGTCTTGAGGCAAGATTAAGCTGAATGTTTTTAAAGTTGTTGGCATCCTGTACAACTTTTTGGAATAAAGAATGTTTTTCCTCAAATCTGACAGTCCAACACTCAGTTGGAGGTCCAGACTTTTGGATAAGATATAGGTAATGTTCAATAAAGTGACGTTTGTGACATAACCTATTTTCTGGGAACACTGTTTGCAGCAACTGTCTGTGGTCTGATATTTTTGCTCGTAAAAAGCAAAGCATGTCTGAAGTGAAACACAGGGTTGACAATAACTCCACCAAGTCTTTGACCTCAAGGACTAATTCCCATGTCGGATCCCCTTCAGGGACATGGTGACAAATAATGAAGGGAAGGAAACACACAAGACTCCGGCTCTCGTGTCCATTACCATGGAGAGTCTGATTCTGTTTGAAAGTTGATGGAATTTTCTGAGGCCGGTTCGTCTCACCAGAGAACCTAAAAGGAAAGCCTTGAATTTCACAGTTAGGTTTATCCAATGTGAAATAGTTCTTGGAAATAAAATCTGCAAACACAATCTGAGACACTGAATCATCCAAATGTTCCTCCTCATCATTTACCAAGGTTTGACTCTGAGATTTTACAACAAGTCCAGTTTTGAAATCAACACAGCTGTAGCAACTGTAGCAGTGTAAGGATCACTCACAATGTTAAATAATGTTGACATGTCCAAAATTACATTTCATTGAACTGGCATGCAATCTTAACCCTGTAAAGCCCACACCATGAAATAACTGACAGAAAATTCCAATTCTTTGAAACTGGAGCCTTTATTGGTCCCTCTGAACAAACCAAAAATTTTTTTTTCAAAAATCATTTTCCATATATGAGTTTCATTTTGTATCGTATTTGATACATCGGGTCACAATGCTCAAAGATTGTTTTTTCTTGAACAAACAAAAACATAATAAAACACAAATTACTCAGATAAATTGTTAATTCCAAACATAAAAAGTGCTACAACAATGCAGCAATAACAAATCCACGAATGGAACTGGCAGGGTGGCAGTCTCGAGAACATAACATTTCAGTTATTTTCTACACATATTGTGGCTCACAACATTGTTATTTTGCATTATGATAGGCTTGAAAGCAGTTTCTGTTCTTGTTCAGACAAAGATGCACTCTGCATTTCTCACAGAACACATGGGCAAAGTGGCCCACACAGTGCTTGCATCTCTGTCGGGTTTCCCATGTTGGGAAATGATTGAGGCCATCCTTTCTCACATCAGGGGGCAACTCAGTGGTTTTCCTCCTGACCTTTCGTGCACTTGTGAGGGCAGTGGCAACAGAGGCCTGAAACCTTCGCAGGGGCAGGTGCTTGGAATTCCAGCAACTCATGAAATCAAGTGGAAATTTCAGGACTCAAAATGTTAAGTGTAAGTAGATTATAAAAAAAGGTCATGATGGCTAATTGAGGGTGTCGCCTTTTACAGAGTAAAAACGAGATGAGACTGATGTTCAAGTTGAACACAGGTGTGACAGTTTTACTACTGATTATCAAAAGGGTTACAAACGTTAAAGCAATTGGAAATTGAAAAACAAGAGGTCGACATGTAAGAGCGCCATTTCAGTGTTCAACGATATTACAATATACTATGCTGGTCAGGACATAAGGATCCCACCTTCCCTAACAGGATATGTTATCTGTATGTCCATATTTGGTGCAAAACATGTCAAAGTATGTCGGCTGTGCTAGTGAGATTTTCAACACAACATTCTTCCTGTGTGTTTTTCTGCCATTGACACACACAGGAGATACTGTGTTCAAGTTCAAGTCCTCTGATGTTTTGTGAAGCATTTAGGCCAGAAATTCATTCACAATGAAAAGCTGATGATCTGAACTCTTTTTTTTTTCTTTCTGCCCATGTCTTTGCTGAGAAGGTGCTGGATGATGGTGGCTCCAAACGTAACCCATCGTCCCCTCTCATGAGTACAATCCGTCACGTTCTTGTTGTAATTTATTCAACTGTAGACATCAAAACGGCTGGTTTGTTCTTTGGAGACGATTACAGGACATAGCTTGGCAACAGGGCCAACCCAGCCAAAACTTTGACATTATTTGGTCCCTAAAATAACGTATAGTCCTTCACAATGAATTTCTGAATCACGAAGATGCTGCTTGATCCGTGCCAATGCTTTTCTTTTATTACAATGTTACCTATTTTACATTCCAACCACCATTTTGGCCAACTTCCTCTGGTACTTTGTTAATGCAAAAAAACAATGCATTTTTGAGAAGTCCTTGATTTTGGGCTATAGTGTCAATCAGTCAATGAGAGTACCACCCTTTATCACTGGGGGGTGGGCCCATTATACCTGTTTTGAAATTTCTGCATTGACTCACTGCTTCAGGAATGATTTCAAGGATATTTGATCAGTTTTTTTAGTCTATTAATAGACATACACTTCCATACTTATCTGACCGGCCAGTCATTTGAAAACAACCTTGCAATTGTGCCAAAAAATATCACACTCATACAATGTATTCAGTTGTTTGCTGATTTGGATTCTTGAGACTTTCCTTATGTGACACCATGCCAAAAGCTACAAGCTGATGATTGGGTGAAGTGCTTGAGTAAATGTATCGGAAATAAATAGGCACAGATCAACCAGGTCTGCTTCAATCAAAGAGCAACCAAATAGCTCCAAACCCTAAACTGTAATCAGAGGCTTTTGTTTTTGTCTATTTTTAATTTAATATAAAACTCTATGATGTTGCCTTTGTGATTTTAGTGTGATTTTCCCTGAAAGTTTTTTTTTTTTTAAAGTTGTAGACCTAGAAAAGGTCAGGCTTTTCTTTCCTTGGAAAAGGAAGACACAGCTTCTATCCAACAGTGCTCACAAGTTAAAAATGTGAGCTGACACACTGTAGGAGCTCAACTGTCACCTTGAAACAATCGCTCCTTCCAGCACTTTCATCCTTCATCTTTGAGCTCTTTTGCTTTTGTCTCTGTGGAAATTTCACCTTCTGAATTCTTGTGTTGTTCACAAACTTCCTTTTTGGTAAATTTACTAAAGCAGTGCACACATCTCCCAACCAGCTCATTGGCTGTTTTGGGGGCCCCACTCGAGGATGGAGCCATCCCAGCCCTTGTATCAGCAGTGGCTGATCAGCCTCGGCCTGATAAATGGGGCCCACTCAGTGACTGTGGGATTTGACTGTTGCGCAACTCCACATGAATATTTAATTGATGGCTCTCCGCAAACATTGAGGCATCAGGATGTTGGTCTTAAAGGAAAAATGCGGGGAACCCGAGCGTATCATGGAAAACCACATCCCAATTTAAATGAGGTGTTACCAGTCTGTTGCAATGAACTCTGAGGTCAGTCTGAGATCAATGTGAAAGTGAACACCTCAAGCAATAAAATGTGAGGTCCCAACAGTGACAATGTATGTCCTATCTATGAAGATTAAGGCGTGTTGTCAGTTCCATCCTCCCTTTCCTTCATCTCCTCATTTGGCTACATTTCCATCGCAGCACCTGACACTCATCTTTAACAAGCTGTCATCTCTAGTGAAGCAGAGCTTATAGGATCTGTATGGCTTGAGCAGCAGATGGCAAATGGAGCTGTATCAATAAAAGAAAAAGAAGTGAAGCTGACATTCATCGTGGTTTTCAACTTTCACTTTGAGCTTCCTCTTGTATTGTCATCACGTTCAGCTTCCTTCGGCAGCCGGACACTGAAGCAACTGACAGGTATTGATAATCTCCAAAGTTTCTTTATGCTTGATTATTTATTTGTGATCACAATCCCAATTTACAGCAACTATAATATGTGTGACGACTTTATTTACATGCTTAGTGTTGAAAAAGTTAGCACATCTAAATGGATTTTCTTAATTTATCATGCTTAAATAATACATATATGGCATAATATATAGTAAACAAGTTATTATATTTATTGCTCTCAAATACAATAATTTACAAAAAAGAGGATTTGGATTAGCAGTGAATCATTATAACTTGGCAAAAGAAGGACAGGAAGAGCCAGTTTAATGCCTCGAAAATCTAAATTCAGAGTGTGTTGTCCACATGTCATGTCTACATCTAATGAATCCTCGAAAAAGTTTCCTGATGCCTCTGAGCCCTCGACAGGATTCAAAATCATCAAAATTAAAATGTATCTCTGTCCCTCAGTGGAAGATGTGATAAAAAAAAAGACCTTGCAATGTTGTGAAGCAAAAACAAATATTTAACTGATTGTTATTATTAAACACCGTTTCAATTGTGTGACAGTATTCAGCTATTTATCTCACTATAAATTCAACTTTATATCATGAAGATATCACAATAATGTGTGTGTTGATGTCTGACTTTTTTTTTTTTTTGCAAAACCTTGCAACAAAACTAGCACTAGGTGCTCGAAATGAATGAAAACAGATGGTCATAGAATGGCTAAGTAGGCAGTCAGATTTGAATGCCTTTTAAATGCAATTGAACGCAAGAGGAAGGTGAGGATATGGAAGAAAAATGACAGAATGCTGCCAAAGGTTTCAGCAAGCTGTCACAGACTGATGAACAATGAAGGCTCTCTGGTTTAGCAGACAACAATACAAGCTGTTTGTATCAGGCTTGCTCTGGTTCTTTCAGGACATCACTACAGCAAAAGACAATCCTCTATAGTCAAATATGTCACATTAATTGTGTCTCAGTTTCACCAGAAACGTCTGGCCTTCTCTCTTATAATGGTTAGGGTTAGGGTTAAGTTTAAGTTTAAGTTAAGTTTTGAATAATTGAGAATGTGTCACTAACAGTTCATGTTCTCCATCTTGTCTTTGCCTGTTTTTCTTTTGAAGTCTCACATTGTCTGTTTCAGGCCCCTTGACTTCCCTCCTGTCTGATCATATGTTCCGTCCTCAAGTCGACCACCTGTGCCTGATTATCTGATTGTCTTCACCCATTAGAGAGAATATACATGTTCCTTGGTTTCAGTCTTTATGTAGCGGTTGTGTACTCTCTGGTTCTTCTTGTTGCGTTGTGTAAAATCATGCTAGGAGCCGCTCTTCCTTCCCCAGCATCCACCTTTATTCAGAGGCCTTTTAAAACATATCAGTGAAATTCCTTCAACCCCTCACGGCTAACCTCGAGGTTTCACGCGGGGACAGGAAGCGCAGACTGAAACATAAAATGATAAATAATACTTAAACAGTAAAGTATTAGTAAGTCACTGAGAACATTCACAGTGGTATGTTCCACATCCTGGTCCATCACAGGTGAAGCTGAGTCACCAGACGCAACATCAGCAGTTTCATCGGCATTCTCATTCAGGAGTTCCGTCATCCTTGCATTATGGGGGGTGGACATCACAGGTTTTCCCTCACTGTGTCTCTCAACTGTCTGTAGTGATGGGCTAAACCATAGTTGCTGACCTCTTCCAACTCCAGACCAAAGAGACTCATCCATAGTAACTGACAAATGTAAAACTCAAACCCAGAGAATGGATGTAAATGCCCGTAAGGGGAATAATGTGTCATTTCAAATGTCACTCAATAAACTGACTATATACTGATTACTTTCTCGTTCAGCTGATCAAACAAAAAATTCTGGTTACATTTCAAGTCCACCATACACAGAGTACATATGTTGAGCGTCTCCTCAAGGACTGTGATCCACGAAGCCGATTCACAGCGCCGACTGGCGGCTGGATTCGACACACAGAAAGCCGCAGCAAACCTCCCACGACGAGATGACACAAGGCCAGGAAGTAGACGGGGTCACGGCACCATTGTAGCGGTTGTGTACTCTCTGGTTCTTCTTGTTGCGTTGTGTAAAATTATGCTAGGAGCCGCTCTTCCTTCCCCAGCATCCGCCTTTATTCAGAGGCCTGTTGAAACATATTACTGAAATTCCTTCACCCCCTCACGGCTAACCTCGTGGTTTCACTACAACACAAAAGAAATCAATGCTAATCACTAATTAGCATTGATGCTACGGACACCACATGCCAGCAAACAAGACATACTTTTACATTATTATTTCAAAGAAAAACAAAAACATATACTACGATAAACTCACTGCTTGCCAAAAGTCACTTTTTAGTTAATACAGAAAACTTATATGCAATTTTTGTCGAAGCTCACCACCGACCAACCTACTGACAGGAAGCAGGGACTGAAGAGGTAAGGCGGCCTCAAAGCCTCATGTCTGCGGTGGCCCCAGCAGAGGGCGCTGGTACCACATCCAATCCCCGTAGAAAATAAAAATAATTGATCATGACTACTTGGAAGAGGAATCATTAACTCCACTACATTTAGATGCCAGTTTGTTTCCATTTTATGTTGTCAACGTGTCTGACCTTGAACTTTGCCTTACCCCCCTTTGTATTCTCCTCTCTCATATGTTTTGTTTTTTCATTTCTGTTTTTTACTCTGCCCTGTTCTTCCATTGTGCCCTGTTAGTCATTTTCCATTAGCCTTTTACTGACTATTTTTTGACTCTCACAGTAATACGAGACAAAGTGCGTTCCTTTTACACTCAATATGGGATGGGTGCTTTTGTGTGTAAATATGGGATGATTCCATTTTTCAAGGGATGGTTGGCAACCCTAACCACCCTCCACACCTGTGCTCAATCCGGCCCTGGTGACCCAGCCGATCTGGTCACTGAGTCCACCCTGGCATCATGCAGACTGTCCTTCGATCTTTTTTGTCTTAAGATAGTCCAACTCTGTTTATTGTGTTTTATGGAGCATCTAAACTTCACATGCACACGGAATAAAGTTTGCTGCGGAAAAAAAGTTTGTAGAGTGAATGAAGACAGTCTTCTTTAACATGTTGTTCAGGGCTAGTCAATTTCAAAAAGTTCAGACACATTTTGAAATGGAAAAATCTTCAGGCCACACATGTCCACTGTTGGGCAGCTGGTAATGACAAGGTTTGAACCAGCACAGATCAACTTCTGATCTTTTTATTCATATTTTCCATTTGAAATTTGTTAACATGCTAAAAGTTTGGGGAGTTGACTTGTTGGACTACACTAAAAACTGACAGCCACTTAATGCTCTTCCTATTGGTTCTTTCAGTGTGACTCATGTTTGTCTGTCCAAACAGTTACTTGTACTCTGAACTTTGTTCCTTCTTTTAAGGTCCCTAACACACTCCATGACTACAGTCTACTGCCAGTGACACTTGTGACCTCTTCCGTTCTGGCATCAAACAAACTGCTGATGAGGCGTCCTTTTCATTCCAGGTGATGGAGATATTATGGCAGGCGTCTGTGCCTCTTTCCTGTCTCTGTCTTTGTTAAATGAGTCTCCCCCCAAAGTTTTATTAATTAGTGCAATCAACTCTTTTTGACGACTTACTATGAAGTTGGGCGTGAGGCATCGCATCTCATTTTTCAGCCACCGCTCAGTGCCTTTGCCTCACAACATTAATAATGCTAATTAGGCACTTTGACAGTTAATTTGGGATAATTAATATAAATACTAATAGTAGATGGCACACATTTGGAGTCAGTCAAATATCTTTTTACAAATGCCAACATGGTCTCAGGGAAGTAAAAGTGAGAGTAGGGAAAAAGTCACTTTTTAAATACCTGCACGGCTCGATATTTCACCACCAAGTTGTCAGAATTTTAAATGAATTTCTAAAATCACAGCAATCTTTCTGCTCGGGATGTGCTCTTTAGGCTCTTCTGCTTTGTGAATTTGTATTATTATGTGTTCAAATAGTTCATTTAATTCTGCTCATTATGTCCGTTTCAGACCTTGTACTTTTTTTCTGCCCCTGTGAAAATGAGCATATTTCCACTACCTGCATTTAAAAAATGCAAACGTCCTTTTTTGAATAATGACGGTCAACTCTCGTTGCTCGAAAGCTATAACAGGGGTCCAGATGGTCCATTTGCAGGGCTCAAAGACATTTTGGCTCGCCAAAGACAGAGGGGGAATAAGTCACTGTCGCTGCCTTAACTACCAAACACATTACCTCAAAAGTGTATGCCATTTGGAGTGCCAGGCTCATTTTTAGGCTCATCTCTGAGGCCACTCAGTTTGATCCCGTTTGCTGAAAAAGTCCAAAAGATTAACATAGTCCTCACTGCGAATAGTCAGTCTCCTGCAGTCAATATAGCTCAGGAGTGTTGTTTGTGAGGAGCCTCGGGAGCTGCAAGGTGCATCGAAGCTCCTTTTCCCACAGCCAGAGCAACCACCGATGCTGTGATTGATGGTGGTTGTAGAGCAAAAAAAGGGCCACACATAAGTGGATATAGGCAGACAAAGTAAACCAGAACTGCTTGATTTACAGAGGAGAGACCTTAAGCTGTATGATCGCAGGGACTCGATTAAAAACATAAGGCTGTGAGGCACATTTGAACTCCCCCAGCATAGCACAGCAGACACAGACCAATATGATACAGGCACCTTCGGGCTTGTAAAACTTCTGCATCAATGCACACAACCTTGCCTACGGGGTATTGAACCCAGGATTGGAAACCGTCTTATTTATATCTCCCTGACCTCCTCCCCAGACACCTGTCTTAATTGAATGAGCAGGAGAGTAGTGCGCATGTAAACACATGTGTGTGTGCGTGTGCGTGTGCGTGTGTGTGTGTGTGTGTGTGTGTGTGTGTGTGTGTGTGTGTGTGTGTGTGTGTGTTTTGGACAATTATTGCAGAACAAATTGTTTGGTGGAACCACTGACACGATCTGTGAACAGTACAGGAGGATCTGGTGGGACCATTGTTTTCACAGCAAAAACAAGCCTTACCAAGTGTGTTCAGGTATTTTCAAATAAAAACAATCTTTACACACGTAAAAATAAAACATAATCACTTACAAAAATAGGCATTTTGGCGTATTCCATGGAAGGGGAAGTTTATTTTTAGTCTTAAGCCCAGTCTCTATCCCACCGTGGATAGAGTTTTCTTAATGAGGCTAGAGAGCGGTGCAGGCCAAAGCTTGTTAGCCAGGCCCCGGGGTTAATGTGTGATAGAGTGGCTGGTGAGCCCTCTGGTAAACAATACAAACCTTAACCAGAAGGGTCATACATGGCTGTGTAATTCTCTATCCTCCATACTACTTGTGCTCAGCTGCCGCAGCTCTTTCCTTTTTCAATAAAAACACTTAAATCAGTTTATTTTTAGGTGAATAAATAGCAGCACAACCAAAGTTGAGATGAGTTAAAAGTTGCGGATGCAGCATGTTGCCGCACGTTAGGTTTGGTCACGTCAACTGACACTACAATCAAATAGTCACACAAAAAAATGAGAGAATTTCTGTTTCCTCAGTTATTATTGCAACAATGATTCTTGAAGACTTGTTTATTTTCCATTTTTTAAAATGGTGCAAAATATGAAAGAATATGCATTTGTGGGATGTACAGCAAAGCTACGTATGACACTTTGAAAATTTTTCCAAATTTGCCAAGTCACTCATTGTGTGGACCCCTCTGGGAAGCCAGGGAGGGGTACAAGGAGTGAACAGGGCTGTGGAGACTGAGCATCAGCTTTCTCTATGCTTTCCCCACCATCATTAATAAGGGGTCCAGTCTTCGCACCAATCAACTTTTCTATCTATGAAACTCAGCATGCTAAGTATTTAATCTTCTCCAATGAGAGCACACTATTGAGCAAAACAACAAGATGAAGGAATCGGAGAAGAGTTGCTGAAGTTCATTCATGGGGAAGTGCCACACAATTTTAAGCCTGATTTGAGATTTTGTTTGGTACCTTTGCTGAGGACTGCTTCCTGGACATGTTGGAATTCATGCCAGGATTCTCCAACACATTGATTTTAGAGAAAACTTCTGTATCAGCACTAAAGGAGACGACAACAGCATGTTTCCCCACAAATTATTTATTTTGTAAACGCTGTCTTGTCTGATAAACATAATTCACTGTCTGAAGAGCCCATGATACTAACAGATCAGATACTTTGGTTGGCAAAAAAACACCAGCAACATTGAGTATGTCTGTATTGTCCATATTTTTAATGAAAAAAAATTTTTTTTTGCATTTGACGCTGAGATTTACGGTATTGTGGTTTCAAGAAAGTGGTTCAATAAACTGCGACTTGTTGAGAGTTATGCATGTTCTCTGCTGTGTGTAAACGAGCAGATTTATGCCTGTGATTCCAGAAGCATGTACGTTTAAATTACCACTCAGAAACAACCGTGTCAAGGCGTCTTCATGCAGGCAAAGTATATTTTTCGTCTTCTGATGATGGTTTAGGCTCAAACATATTTGAGAGCAAACCTCCGTGTTGCGCTGATAAGATCAGTGTGAATGGTGGGAAGGGGCGTGTTTGACCAGTTTTCCAAATGACGTCATTGCCAATCAGAAAGTAAGACACCTTGGTCTCCAGGCAGAGCCTAAAATCATTCCTGCACTGACCCTTTTTACTGAGGAGGGAAATCTGGCCTGCCAAAACAATCCCCCGTGAAAAAAATTAGTTTTTTTTCTTTTGATGATTGACATATGCAGCAATATCAACTACATATAAAAGTTTATACTGCTGTGTCATAGCCCCTTCAAAATGTTGTATAACTTTTATTTTTTTATTTGAGCAACTTTTTAAAAAGCACTACTTGGAATTTAATAGGAAAAAATAGAACATTTCAATACTGGCTTAACAATGATTCAAATGCTTGTCTTGGCCATTGATTTTAAAAAATATACCTAGATCTAGAAAATTTAAAAGGAGAAGACACTGGGTACATACAAAGGAAATGGCAAATTGAGGCCTATATTCAACTGACAGAGGAAGACTGGGACAACGTAACACAAGGAGGTTCGAAACCAAAATCCTTTTAACATGGAGAAAACAGGGTTGGAAAAATGTTGTTGGATTTCTTAAAACTCTAGCACAGGCAAAATATGGGAATATGACCTGTTGCATACAGTGTGGGGGAAGCAATGGTTAATGATTATCTCATTTTTTTGGAACTGTCCTTTAGTTACCTCTCACTGGAATTATTGATAGGGTGCACCAAACAAATCTACCTTTCAATCTTGAAACACTAACTCCAATTTGTTGAGGGTGATGGTATTAGCAGGGGGGGAAAGGGATATTGATTAGATGTAGTGCAAGATTTATATATTTTGGGGGGATTTATCAAACGATTGAGGTCAGACTTTGAGTGTGTTTCTTTTTTGTAACACCCTGTGCAACATTGTTCACATTTGTTCTTTTTTTCACTTTATTTTTTACTTATTTGCAGGGATTCTATGCAAAAATATCGAATTCACATACACTGTGTTGTATGGCAACAACAATAAAAAGATTTGTATTTTTATTGTTTTTCTTAAGTTGAATTGTACCACTTTTAAATTGTTGATGGAAGAGACAAATCTGTAGATTGGCGTATGCCCTGTCTCAGGCTGGACCAATTTCATGGAGTCTCCACAGCTCCTTTGTGTACCACTTGACTTTAAAGACTACAGTGACTTTGTACTGGAGTCCTTTTTGACTTTGCCTCTCGGTGTATAAGTTAAGAGGGTGGTGAAGACGGCAGGCTTCACTGCAGTGCATTGGTGCGCAAAATGAAGTGTTATATTTTCAACCCCCTCACTCGCTCTCTTCCTTCCTTTTGCCCTGGCTCCCCCCTTCTCTCCGTATTCTCTCTGGGTGTCTGTCACTCTATCTCTGAGTCCTCTTCACTCTAACCCCTGAGGAGTGTGAGGGGGCGGTGTCTGTGGGTCCGAGGTGCCAGTGTCCTTGGCTGAAGGTCTTTGTTTGGGCTTGTTTTGCTTTGACTTTAGGGAAATCTTGCCAAGGCTGCTGTTCATGCCTCTGGATTTTTATGGCCTTGGGATGCAGATCAAGACTTCCTCCACCCCTCCTTGTCCCCACTCTCTGGTGCTCAGCTCCTGTCACGGTGCCTGACTGCCACTCTGACCTCTTTCGCCCTAGCACCCAGTGACATATATCCCTTTCAACCTCTGCTTTTCAACCTCAAGCTTTGTGGCCCATGCTCATATTCTTATCCCTTACCCTAACCCCCTCCCCCATTCTGGTGATCACGTACGTTCAGTAGTGTACTACCAGGCCAAGCCATCCTCATTGGCATCTCAAATGTCCATTAATGTGTTTCATCATCATAATGGTATCACTTGTCAGCTCAATGGTAATCATTTGTAAGCAATTAAGCCATTCACTAATTTGCCTTGTATCAATTAGGTAGGTATTATAAGTGCTGTTTCTTTTTTAATTAATATTGTGATGCATGAAATCAATATGTGGATGGCTGTGGCAGGCAGAGCTGGGGCCAGTGATGGGTGGAAAAGCAGTGAGTAAGTTGATGAGAGCGTTCTCATGGAACATGGACATGGCAAAACAGATTGAACATGATGTGTCGTGTCCTGGGCAAACTGCACATGTGCGCGCGCGCGCACGCGCACACACACACACACACACACACACACACACACACACACACGCACACACACACACACACACACACACACACACACACACACAACCAATAGATTCCTTGCTCATCTACAAATTTACTTTCATGTAATCCAATACTTTATTGCCAGCATGGGTGCTTGGATTTTTTTGATGTTGCAGAAAGTTGTTATATCTATTTATACTTTATTAATAGTATGTCATGACGTCATACACAGTAATTTAAACTACAAGCACTCAGAGTGCAAAATAGGACCCGAACGAAAATTATTTTTGAGAGAGATTCAGATATTTTGCAGCAAAAAAGTATTCCAGTTGAATTAAACAATATATAATGAATAGATTGTTTTGCTCCCTTTATGCTTACAACAACAAAAATATTAGTTACAGGCAGAATATTTTTCTGTTTGTACGATACTTTGTCATTTTATTTGTTTGACTTAAAAAAATCACAGGAATTTTAAAGTACAAAAACATGTAACAGAGCATTAAACCTCTGGGAAATGACATGGCCATAAAAGGCACTGTTATCATGCAAAAAAAAAAAAATTTTAGGGCCTATGATCACATTTGTGGATGTCCGAACTGTCCCTTAGATTGTAATCGGTGAACTGATCGGGTTTTTCACCAATTTGTAACTATTTTTTTTTTCCAAATTACGTAAGCCATCATTCTCCTTCTCCCTGAATGTCACCACTACTGGCTATTTTTTTAACTGTTAGCCAGGAATCAGCATGTCTAGATCCAAAACCTGCGACTTTTCTGCTATGATGAAAATAGTATTTTATTGCCTAAGGTATTTTTTTTGTTTATTCTAGGGAGCTAATGCTAATTGCAAGGCAAAGTCAACCAGAGTGAAATGCACAACATTTTGCGAATGTAAACGGCACTTTTTGAAAGTCTGCTGGGTTAACTAGCCATAGTTTATACTGCTGGTGTATTCAGAAACTAGTTTCAGAAAGTAGTTTCTGAATACTGCTACATTCATGCAAAGAAGTTTGACAGTTGGTGGAACATAACTTGTCATTGCACCCCTGTGTTTCATCTAAAGTAAGCCCATGAGTTGGAGACGGTAGGCAGAGCTGTGGCTGTTCCCCCCACTGGTTACAAAGCCCAGGTTGGCATGTTGTGCTTTTCCACTGCTGTAATGTTACAGTTGCAATCAAAGGTTTTTAATGGACATTAAAAAAAACCTAATTATTACTTTTACCAAATATTTTCATCCGCTACATACAATGTAGCATCTTTGACTACAAGATATGGCAATATACAGTATGACCCCTACAAAGACAACTGTGGCTAAAACTCTGCAAGTTGGAGATGAAAGAGGAAGGAGTGCTGGTTGTTCACGGCACCAGGTGTGGCACACAGTAGAAGGCAACCCCGCCCCAAGGGATGATGGGATCCCCAAGCCATGTGACCATGTTTATGTCAAATCGCGCCGCCCAGCCAAACACCACCCTTACCCTATCCTCCTTGCTGGTAACAGTGTGTTTATCATGTGCTGATGCAACACGTTGCAAAAGCTGATGCCAACTTGCAGTCAGATGTCTAAAAAGGACTGCTTGGTCTTTTGAAGCACATCTTCAGGGATTTTGGAAAGGTGCTTGTGAAGAAGAGAGGTGTTTGCTCTATGTTTGTGTGTGTGTGTGTGTGTGTGTGTGTGTGTGTGTGTGTGTGTGTGTGTGTGTGTGTGTGTGTGTGTGTG
>JASSRZ010034580.1:0-15378 GCA_032164315.1 Malacoctenus gilli | reverse complement strand
AAAAAAAAAAATAAAAATCATATATATATATATATATATATATATATATATATATATATGCTTTTTAAGTTTTTTTTACATACATTTTGTAAAATATGTTAGTCTTCATCGTATATATATATATTTATTTATTTACACACACACACACACACACACACACACACACACACACACACACACACACACACACACACTTTATAGAAAGGTGCTGTAAAAAGTTCGGTTCATTTCCTCGCATTCGTTCTGCCACATCCAATATGGCGGACGTGCTGACGTTCCGCAGCAACGGACCCTCCCGCTGAACGGGGCGTCTACGTCAGCTACCCTGGTTAGCTCTTAGCTCGTTAGCTGGTTTGGGTGAGTTAATTATCTCGCCGTGCTTAGCTGCACGGTGGCTGCTCACCTTGGAGGTGCGGAACCGGGACGGGACGTGAAACTTGAACCCTTTTCCAAACTGACTCCGAGTCAGTTCTCGGACCGTCAGACATTCAAGCCGTTCCTCAACACCAAGTACGCCAAGTGCAGACTCCCGAATTTCCGAAGCTCAGACTTGGAAACTTGGAAACTTCCCGAAAACGGGAGTTCGCTGGACGGTTTTTTTTTTACAATTGGAACGGCAGCGTACTCGTGACGTCACTTCCTTGATATCGGTATCTGCCGCCGGTGATTATCCCAGAAATGTTTATTTTATGTTGTAAATTTTAACAAAAATAAAATATTAACTACATAAAACAAACAGCTTCCTTGATTTTTTAGTTACTGCTTACAGTTTTGTGTTTGCTCCTCCGCCATTGCTGTTGTAGTGAAATGCATTCTGGGATATATGGCTGTCCGAGTCCACACAAGTCATCCTCGGTAAAATGGGCGTAAGGAGTTCACATCCGGGTATCTAAGCGGACTTGCCGAAATGCGAACTTGTGTATTGGAACAGGACTTGTGCGCTGACTGATGACGTTTCTCAAGTGCGCCAGAACGCAAGTACAGACAAGTACCGGTATTGAGGAACGGCTACCGAGAACGTCAGCTCACCGCCATGTTTACGTCGATGCGCCATTCGGCGAGCGGAAGTGAGTGGAAACTGCTTGCGGATGTTTTGATTTCATGTTGCAAATCAGGAAATAATTCAGCAATCGATTTTCACTTGAGCTGCTGGATAAAACGAGCGCTCCCTCGAGGCTGCAATGCATTCTGGGAAGATTTAGAGAGCTTTTTATTTGTGATTGTGTTTGTCCAATTACGTTGCAATTATGTCACAGTTGTTGGTAGATTATCAGTGGATTTTTTAGTGACTTTTTGAACAGCATATGAGTGTTAATCTTTATTTTGTTGTGTGAGCTGCTGCTGGATTCACCATCATGAGGCTTTTACACTGAAAGTGTTGGCGTCTCGTGTGGGTGTGGCCTCCGTTTGTTTGGTTGATGTGATTTTTGGTTGTAGAGTTTGGAGTTTGAAGTCAACACGCCTCCAGCTGCCGTTAATCCCTTTAATCACAGCAAACATTTCACTCCAAACTTGGTGTGACCTCAAATTCACCACCTCAGCCGATAATTTCGTCAGTCGGTGTCACACAAAACCGGACTGATACATGTCAATAAATACACAAAGAGATGCTTTCAGGTGAGGGACGACTTCCTGTCGGAGCCTGAATGGAGACTCGACAGAGGTGAAGTTTTTCAGGATGATCAGGGGATGAAAACCCCCAAAAAGATGCTTCAAATCAACATTTTGTTTCTTGTTTATTAATAAAATAAATCATCAGGAATGACACTCAGTGTTTCCCCTTTTTTTCAATCGAATAAAATGCTTTGGGAGACAGTTTCAAGAGGAGCAACATCGCTGAGAAAGGACTGCCCTGCGCTTTTACTTTGAAACTCTCCGCTCTTCAACCGAGAACGGCAGCGAAGCTGCAGAACTGCAGGTTCTCGCCGGGAGCTCGCTCCGCGGACGTCCTCGGACCGCCGTCAGAGGACGTTGGCCTCGCAGGAGCCCGGCTGCAGGATCCGCAGCGTGACGATGAGCCGGATGCTCCTCCGGAACCAGGGGTAGAAGCAGGCGTAGATGAGCGGGTTGAGGCAGGAGTTCAGGTAGTAGAGGCAGATGACGAAGGCGGCGGACGACGCGCTGACCACCGCGTCCTCCGCCGACAGCGTCACGCAGTAATACGGGCACAGGCAGATGAGGAACAGGACCACCACCACGCCGAGGGTGCGCGCCGCCTTCAGCTCGGACTTGTTGGCCCCCGCCTTGGCGGGCGGCGTCGCCGCGGCGGCGGCGACGTGGGAGCGGCGCATGGCGCGGGCCTGAGACGTGGCCACGGCAAACACGCGCACGTACAGGACCACGATGACCGCGACGGGCCCCACGAAGGTCAGGAAGAAGTTGGAGAGGCCGGCCACGTAGTCGATGACCACGGCGCACTCGCCCACGCAGGAAGTGAACCTGCCGGGCTGGCGCACGTTGTCCTTCAGCATCAGACCGTGGCACAGCGCCGAGCCCAGCCAGCACAGCGCCGCCAGCGCCGCCGTCCGCCCGCGGGTCACCTTGGTCGGGTAGCGCAGCGGGTCGCAGATGGCCACGTAGCGGTCGATGGAGATGAGCACCACCGTGCCCACCGACGAGGACGTGATGATGTAATCCAACAGGAAGTAGAGGCTGCACGCCAGGTCGCCCAGGTACCAGCAGCCGTTGATGATGAGGATCTGGAAGAAGAAGATGAAGCCCACCAAGAAGTCCGACACGGCCAGAGACAGCAGGAGGATGTTGGTGGGAGTGTGCAGCTTCCTGCAGGAACACACGCACACACACACGCACACGCACACAGATTATGCCCGACACACACGTGGCGCAACGTGATGCGTTCGACTGACGGCGTGAACGGTGGCGCTACTTGAAGTGGGAGATGGAGACGATGACCAGCAGGTTGAGCGCCACGGTGAGCAGCGAGACGGAGGACAGCGCCGCGTAGATGAGCAGCGACACCGAGGGAGGACGCACCGTCCTCCTGCAGGACGCGTTGAGGAGCTGCGGGAAGCAGAGCTCGCCGTCGTCGCCGGACGCCATCGTCGCGCCGAGGAGGAGGAGACGCTGCCGCCGCCGCTGCTGCCGAGCTCTGACAGCCGTTTGCCGAACACCCCGGTCTCGGCACTGATTTATCCCTCTTCATCCTCCTCCTCCTCCTCCTCTCAGACAGACAGGAACCCGTGAAGTCTGGACACACACACACACACACCCACCCACACACACACACACACACACACACACACACACACACACCCACACACACACACACACGCAGTGTCCTCCAGAGGATCTGATTTGGCTTCAGTGGAAAAAGTCATCTGACAAACTGCCTCTAATCTGAAAGGTGAAAACAAGGGACTGAGTTCGTGCAGTGGCTCCAGTGGAGGTCCCTGTGGTACACCCGCAGCTGCCAGTGGAGTCCAGCAGCAGGAAAAGGACACACACACACACACACACACGCACACACAGACGCACACACACGCTCGCACGCACGCACTGGACTAACACGCAACCTGCATCACACTGAGCTCAGTGGAGGCCGTCAGAGCCGTGTGCCAGTGGTGGGGTGATGTCACCGTTTCAGTGTTGGGGGTAACGAGTTACTTTCGTAGCACGTTACTGCAGTATATTACGTCAGGCAGTAACGGTGTAATATTATGTGTTACGAATTATATTGTGGTAATATTACTACATTTACCGAGACAGGTAATGTGTTACAATCTGAGCCGTCGGTTGAAAAAAAAAGCGTGCACACACACACACACACACACACACACACTGATGACAGCGGTAAATAAAGAGTAGAAGAAGACAGTTTTAAAGTCAGGAGAAGAAGATGGTTTTAAATCAACAGAAGAAGAAGAAGAAGAAGAAGAAGAAGAAGATGGCAAGTAAAGTAACTGAAAAAGTAATCAGTAACTTATTACTTTACACAAATGGTAGTACTGTAAAGAAACTTATTAATTTCAAATGAAGGCAACTTGTAGTATTACATATCTTACATTTTGGAAGTAACTTGCCCAACACGGCACGGTTTACACGCGTGTCCCTTTAAGGTTGAGATTCTCT
Organism: Malacoctenus gilli; assembly: GCA_032164315.1. Classification (NCBI taxonomy): domain Eukaryota; kingdom Metazoa; phylum Chordata; class Actinopteri; order Blenniiformes; family Labrisomidae; genus Malacoctenus; species Malacoctenus gilli. The sequence goes on along the minus strand of JASSRZ010034580.1, from coordinate 11,289 downwards.
GTAGTTTCGTGAATGAGGAGCGACTGTGGCGCTCATTGGTCATGGAGAAGGTTGGGGGTTCAATTCCCAAACAAGCCCTGACTGTGAGTGGAAGTGTTTGGTCACTGCGCAACACACCACAGGGTGTGTGCGTGTGCGTGTGTGTGTGTGTGTGAGCTGCTGTCATCTCTGCTGTGCCGCAGCGTCGCTTCGTTCTCCTGTAATAAAACATTTTCAGTCTTTTCGTTCTGAAACATTCTTGAGTTGGATGTTTTTAAGTATTCTTTTATTTTGAAAGGACACTTCCGCGGACTTCAGACGAATAAACGTGAACATTTCACAGCCCAGTGTCGGACGTTTCACTGAGTGAGAGGAACAAACCGAGCGGCCCTGACTCTGGCGGTCATATCGGGCTTCCGGAGCGCACGCGGCGAGCTGTTACATCACTTCCTGCTCGCAGCGATTCAGTCCAGCTGACATGGGAAGGACGCGGCGCGTTCGCGCCGGCTCACAGGACGTTGGCCTCGCTGGAGCCCGGCTGCAGGATCTGCAGGGACACGATGAGCCTGACGGAGCGTCGGAACCAGGGGTAGAAGAGGGCGTAGATGAGCGGGTTGAGGCAGGAGTTCAGGTAGAAGAGACACATGACGAAGGCGGCGGAGGACGCGCTCAACACGGCGTCCCCGCCCGTCAGCGTCACGCAGAAGTACGGACAGACACACAGCAGGAAGACGCCGACGACCACGCCGACGGTCCGGAACGCCTTCAGCTCGGACTTCCTGGCGGGGACTCGGGCGCGGTCCTGCGGCGTCACCGCGGCGGCCTGAGAGCGCACGGCCCGCGCCTGCGACGCGGCCACCGCGAAGACGCGCGCGTACAGCAGGACGATGACGGACACGGGCCCCACGAAGGACAGCAGCACGTCCAGGACGCCCTCGGCGTAGCCCACCTCCACGGCGCACTCGCCGCGGCAGGAGTGCACGCGGCCCGGCCGCGCCAAGCTGTGCCTCAGCAGCAGGCACTGGAAGGCGGCGCTGCCCAGCCAGCACAGGCACACGCAGGCCTTCGCGCGGCGCTCCGTCACCCTCAGCGGGTACTGCAGCGGGTGGCACACGGCCACGTAGCGGTCCACCGAGATGAGCACCATGGTGCCGACGGAGGCGCAGGTGATGACGTAGTCCAGCAGGAAGTAGAGGCTGCACAGCAGGTCGCTGAAGAGCCAGCAGCCGTCGATCAGCAGGATCTGGAAGGACGTGAGGAGCCCCACCAGGAAGTCCGACACGGCCAGCGACAGCAGCAGCAGGTTGGCCGGCGTCTGGAGCCTCCTGCGGGCCAAAGAGCGGCACGGCGGCTCGTGAGCTCGGCGGCGGCGGCGGCGGCGAGACGGCGGCGGCGGCGGCGGCGGCGCGACATGGCGACGGACGGCTGGCGCTACTTGAAGTGGGAGATGGAGACGATGACCAGCAGGTTGAGCGCCACGGTGAGCAGCGAGACGGAGGACAGCGCCGCGTAGATGAGCAGCGACACCGAGGGAGGACGCACCGTCCTCCTGCAGGACGCGTTGAGGAGCTGCGGGAAGCAGAGCTCGCCGTCGTCGCCGGACGCCATCGTCGCGCCGAGGAGGAGGAGACGCCGCCGCTGCCGCCGAGCTCTGACAGCCGTCTGCCGAACCCCCCCGGTCCCGGCACTGATTTATCCCTCCTCCTGCTCCTCGATGCTCCTGCTTGTCGCTCCTCCTCGTTGCTCCTCCTCGTTGCTCCTCCTCTTGGGGGGGGCGGGGCACCCACTCCGCAAACACACTGCATCACCTGGTGGTCATGCAGTTGAAGGGCAAACTGCAGGTCGGTGAGTTTTTCCTCGTCACCGTCACTCGTTTGGTTCAGTGACACTTCCTGGAAATCTGCGCACGCATGCTCAAGGGTGCCACGCCCTGAGTGGCCACGCCCCTCAAATGGCCACGCCCTGCCCCTGAGTGGCGAGAGGAACGCTTAAGCTTCTTCCAGTTAGGACTCAGAGTTCAGAAGGAGCTGCGCTGCCACCTGGTGGCAGACGTGAGGCGTTAAGCCCAAAACGCCTGAGATGTTTTCATGTTTTCACTCGCTCACAGAAATGGACAAACAGCAGCAGCAGCATTCACTGCAGCAGCTGTGAGCCACCTGCAGCCTCACTTCAACCGAAGGACCAATCAGAGTCCTGAGCAAGGTCGAACCTCCACAATGAGGCGCGTCGCCGAGCGTCTCACTCCCGCTGCGACACGATCCCTTCACAATGCCGCCGCCCACACGCGGCTCTTTATGGGCGAGAAGCGCGTCCGGCGGCTGGAGTGACACGTTCAGGGCCACACAAAGGCCCCGCTGACAGGCTGTCACCTGCCGCCTCCACCTCCACCACCTCCACCTGCTGCTCCGTTGGACTCGGCACCCGCTGGAATCCATCAAATGCTCGCGATGTAAGCGATACAACCTTTCACTCCAACAGCGGAGCAGGAAATGAGCCGTCAGTCAGAGCTCGGAGAGGCGAGGAGGCGGGGCTTCCCTTCGCCGGCACCGACGGTTCCTGCGGGTGCGTCCGTCGCTCACGTACGACGGCGATCCGACAAATCCGGGGCTGAAATAACGAAGGCGTTAAAGAGCGAGGGAGCGAGCGAGCGTCGCGTGCGGCAGCGTGGACGCAATCATAAAGCAGGACACAAATTGGACGTTAATTAAAAGCCGATCTGCAGCCTGCCTTTAAAAAGGTCAGCAGCCTCAGGTTCTGTTCATACACCATCATAATGGAAAGATGCATTATGGGATTTCGCGTGAACTTTAAAGGCCGGAGCCAAACGACCTCGCTGTCCGCAGGGGGTCCGAGGCCGGTCTGAGACGCAGCAGAGACCCCAAGACCGCTGAAGAGGCGGACCAGCCAGCCAGCGCGTGTGTGTGTGCGTGCGTGCGTGCGTGTGTGTGTGTGTGTGTGTGTGTGCGTGTGTGTGTGTGTGTGTGTGTGTGAAACGTCAGAAGGACTCGTCCCTCACTCGTCCCCCCTGCATGCTGCGGCGTCCCATCCTGTTGTCTTCTTTCCGCTCGACGTGTCAAACTCACTTTTATTTTCTTGCACTTTTATTTTGGCGTCTGCCTCCTTCCTCCCGTTTCAGGCAGCTTCCTGTCTGGTGCTTCTTCACCCGATCTTCTCGCAGGTCTGCAGTTTCATGTCTTTCAAACGGATCAAAGCGGAGACGAGCCTTGTTTGCACGCGGCACCCACGCGGCGTACGTTCCGGGCGCCTGACGGAGGAGGACGGGCAGAAGACTGCGGCTCGCAGCTGTGAGCGACATCGCGAGCGGAGCGCCAAAGGTGTGCGGAGCGTCCTGGAGGGGAGCCAGCTGACATTTGGGGCCGGACACGACGGGGAACACGGCGGCGAGCTGGAAGCGGGCGGCGGCAGCTGAACAAACGGATTAAACAGATACGAGGTGTTTGAGACGAGCGCGCTCCGGAGGCCGCTTTAATCCGCGTGGAGGGAAACGCGCTCGGCCGGTCTGGCCGCGCTCAGCGCCGCGCCTCAGCTCGACTGTCCAGGGGGGCGTCTCCCGGGACGTCATCTGGGCGGAGCCAGCAGGACGCCCGCTTGTCTTGTGAGAAAAAAACGCCGTGGGAGGAGCTTTTCTTCTCCGTAAACACGTGACGGATTTCAGTCTCGTCACGCCGTACACCTGCGTCCCAGGTGGGTGTGAAGCAGCCGTTACCACGGCAGCCGGTCAGGGTCAGTCTGGTGGACTGCGGCCGTCCCGGAGCCCCGCCCCTCTGGCGGAGCCCCGCCCCTGTGGCGGAACACTGCCCCTCTGACGAAGCACCGCCCTCTTGCTAAGCACCGCCCCTCTGGTGGAACACCTCCCCTCTGACGAAGTATCACCCTCTGACGAAGCCCCGCCTCTCTAACGAAGCCTCGCCCCTCTGGTGGAAAACCGCCCCCCTGACGAAGCACCGCCCCTTTGACAAAGAACCGCCCCTCTAATGAAGCCCCGCCCCTCTGGCGGAGCCCCGCCCCTGTGGCGGAACACCTCCCCTCTGACGAAGTATCACCCTCTGACAAAGCCCCGCCCCTCTGACAAAGCCCCGCCCCTCTAACGAAGCCCCACCCCTCGGATGAAGCCCCACCCCTGTGGCGGAACACCTCCCCTCTGGCGGAGCCCCACCTCGCTCACAAAGCACCGCCCTCTTTCAAAGTCCCGCCCCTCTAACGAAGCACCGCCCCTCTGACAAAGCCCCGCCTCCATGTGACCTGAAGAAGCGCTGATCACCTGTAGGAGCTGAAGACCCGCCCTCCAGGCCTGCGTTTCAGGTATCCAGAGGAGCGCTTCAAAGTGCGACGATGAAGTCCCGGAATCAAAGGTGCCGCAGGTTCGAGGACTCTCCAGCAGACTGATGCACCTGTGAACCGCGGACGGCGCCGGCGCAGCTCGCAGCTCGTTCGGTGATGTCACGAACCGCAGAGAGCCTGAAAGTGACGCCGCGGATTTCGGTCCCTTGGCGTCAGAAAACGAACGGCGTCCAAAGTCTTTCTGGCGTCCAGCTGCGCGCTTCATCCCACGCCGTCCGGCGAGCTCCAGCGTCCCGGCGGCGCTTCGACGCGGACGCAGATTGAGACGGGCTGAGCGGCGCCGCGCCGTTTGCCGCGCCGCCTGACGCCACGCGAGAGGATCCGTCAGCGGCAAGTGGAGCAGTTGTTTCTTTGGGTGACCGAAGGCCACTTTAATGGCGGCCGGCGCGTGGAAAGGTCGAGCTCGACTACTCGGGAGTAATTGCGTTAGCCTCGGCCTCCCTCCGAGGGCTTCCTGCACCTTATCAATCATCCGCCAGCCGGTTCCGCGGCGCCGCAGTCGTCGGTCATTCCCGCCGCGGCTCCTCAATCATCCCCGGTCGGCTGATATTACCGCTAATAATTCATAACCTCCATCGATCCTGCGGGCCCGTAATCTCGCAGCCTCCATCGACGTCTCGGGACGCGGCCGCCGAATCCCAATCGCGGCCGCCTCGCTCTGGGGCGGAGCGGGCGCCGTGCGGCTCGGAGGTGGGTGCAGGTGGCCGCGTAATCAGAGCCCTCCTCGCACGCCTCTCAGCGGGCGCCAGACGGGTGTCGGGGCTCCCTCGGGCGGAGCGTCGGGGCGTGGCTCCCCGCCGAGGCTGCACCTCGCCAGACACGGATAAAGGTGGGGGGAGGACTGGCTCCGCCCACTTCCCCAAGAGGCTGCAGTCGAACGCCAGGTGGGACAGCAGGAGTTTTCCTGGCGCCTGAGGATTCACCCGCACGAACCAACTCTTGCCGTTGATGGCGGCGAGCCCGTCCCGTCGCCGCGAGAGTCCGTCCAGCTCACGCCTCCTCGGCTCCGCGTCGACTCGCTCGGTCCCGATGCGAAGTGAAGCGCGACGTCCCCGCGGGCCGCTGAGGGGTCGCGGTCGCGGCGCCGCGGGGTCGACCGCAGGCTGGAAAGCAGGGGGGGGGGGGCTCTGAGGGCGGAGCAAAGGGCTGCGGCGGGCGGCCGTTTGGTTGACCGCTGGTCCGCCGGAGCGCACATCCATCTTCCTCTCGGGCCGGCCGGCCGGCCGGCCGGTCGGGCGACTCGCCGTGACTCCGCCTAATAAAGAGAGATGGAGGAGGAAACGCTGACCTCCGCCGCTCCGGCTCCCACCTCTGCTTTCCCATCGGAGGCTGCGTGACCTTCCGGCGCGCCGCTCCAGCGTGCTCCGTCCTGTTTCCCTCCGCCCGTCCCTCCGTCCCTCCGTCCCTCCGTCCCTCCGTCCCTCCGTCCGTCCGTCCGTCTGTTTCCTTTGCTGAATGTGTTCAGCTGTGTTTTTCTTTGAGCTCACGCAGCATCCTGAATCTCTCTGTACACATACTCCTGTCAGAGCGCCGCGTGTCTGAGAGATCCCGTTAACCCTCGCCGCTGTCGCCGCGCCGATCCGAGCCGCCGGCTGCTCCCGGCGCCATCTGGTCCCCGGCGCCTCCTCGTCGCTCCGGCGGCGACGAGGTTGACGTGGGGGGGGGGGGGCGCCGAGGCCTTCTGTGCGTGGCGAGTCCACACAGCGGCGTTCACGCGCAGCCACTTTGGCCACATTCATCAAAACATTATGACCCCTGCAGCAGGAACAAGGACAAGTGCGAGTGTTTGACCTGCAGGGGGCAGAACGCCTCTGAGGGCGAGGATGATGACGATGGTAATGAAGAGGAAGGCTTCGCCTGTGTGGTCCCTGCTGCAGACGGCCCCGCCTGTCAGTAACAGGAAGTTGGGATTCAAATATCCTTTTAAAGTTGAAATTTGAACTTCAAACTTGTTCGTTCGCTCGAAAGCTCGTCGTATATTGAGATCTTTGAAGATGTTTTAGAGTCGTCTGCTATTTCTCTGTCGTTTGCAGCCGAGCTGACCAGTCGCAACGGACGTAAACAGGTCAGCAGGAGCATCTGTCGGCTCGCTGACTGGACTTCTTCTGCCAGCGTGTCTTACTCATGCTAAACCTTCAAAATAAAAGAATTGCAGCTTCTCAGATCTAGAGTATTTACAAATAACACGTACAGTTTGTTCGGACAGAGTTCCTGGGAGGCTGGTTGGTGTAAACGGTGCTCCAGTAGTGTGGGAATGAGAAGGAGAAGAAGAAGAAGATGAGGAAGAAGGAGAAGAAGAAGAAGAAGAAGAGGAAGAAGAAGAAGAAGAAGAAGAGGAAGAAGAAGAAGAAGAAGAAGAAGAAGAAGAAGAAGAAGAAGAAGAAAAAGAAAAAGAGGAAGAAGAAGAAAAGGAAGAAGAAGAAGACGAAAAAGAGGAGGAGGAGGAAGAAGAAGAGGAAAAACAAAAAAGGAAGAAGAAAAAGACAAGAAGAAGAAAAAGAGGAAGAAGAAGAAGAAGAAGAAGAAGAAGAAGAAGACAAGAAGAAGAAAAAGAGGAAGAAGGAGAACAAAAAGAAGACGAAGAAGAAGAAGAGGAGAAGGAGGAAGAGGAAGAAGAAAAAGAGGAAGAAGGAGAAGTCGCAGCTGTTTTGACACCGTGTCCCACACAAAATGCCTCCATGTGTTGTTCTTTGGGTGACGCGCGTTTCCCACTGAGTGTCTCGTCTTTTGACTCCGTGTCAGCTGGAGCTCAGACAGACCATAATAGTCTGTCCTCCGTTGTCACGGCGCTTCATGTTCTCCCCGGAGCCGCTCTGCTCGCTGTCACTCCCAGCGTCCCGCCACCGCCGCCGCCGGAGACCAGAGAGGACGTCTCGTCTCCAGCCGTGAAGCGCAACAGTTGGACGGAGCCGAAGCCAGACTGCGGTTGGCGCGCTTCTGCTTCTAGTGCCGCCACTCACGACGCGACTTCCAACGCTGAAGGTCACCTGCGGGAGGTCCACGTGTGTCACTCTGACGCCTCCATTCGTCACATCTCCTGCTTGTTGCTCCGTCACGAGCGTGACCGACGTCTTGCCTCCGCCGCGGGAAACAGCGGTAAACGTAGAGGGAGGCGTCCGCGGGACGGGACGCGGGGACGGCGAGGACCCGCGGACGGCGGGACGGCGTCGTTGCGTCCCAGTTCAGCAGAACCGTCACTCTGATCTTCACCCCGTCGCCTGTCAGACACCGCTGCAGCGGCCTCTCGTACCCCGGGCTCTCTTAAAGGGGCCACGCCCTCCGCTGACACGCCCTGTTCCTCATCATCGTGGATCAGCAGACCGCCGCCTGGAATTAACCCCTCGCTGCCGCCTCCGTCCGCCAGACTGTCACTGACTGTGAAACGCCGCGTCTTCGCGCTGGCCCGCTGACAGCCGTGCGGAGGTGGGAACGTCTGGCGCCCGCCAGGACGCTCCGATCAGCGAGACAGCCGTGCAAAGTGGAGCACAGGTGAAGCGCCGATAACGCGTCCGCTGCTCCCGTCGTGTCGGGTGAAGCCCCACAAAGGTTCTCAAAGATCCGCGGGAACTCGCGCTCGCCGTCAAAACGTCAGGCCGCGTCGGGACTTATTTTTCAGCCCTCCGTCTGAAATGTTGCGATAAAAATGTAACTTTGACTATTTATGGACGGAAAGCGGAAAATCCTGGTTGAGCGCGTCGTTTCCTGCCGGATCGGGAGCTTCGTGCAGACGCTTGACGCGACATGAACCCCCCCCCCCCCCACGCGGCGGCGAAACGTCTCCTCTTTCAAGAAGGACAGCGGCGAGCTGTCGACGCAGGAAGTCGCCGTGACATTTGGACGTGTTTCTGCGACCGGCCGCTTTGACGAGCAGCTGCTGTGACGAGCCGCCTTCAGCGCGAGGAGGAGGTGCGAGGAGGCGCGAGGAGCTGCCTCTCAACGGCGCTGGAATCAAACAATTAGGATGGCGAGACCGTCATCAGCCACACATCGGCGCCGCCGCCAGCTGCTGACGTGTTTCGCTGTCAGCTCCGATGTTTCACCTGCCTGGAGGTGTCGCAGCCGGCCCCGCCCCGGGACGCGCCACCAGCAGGGGGCGGCGCGTGTCCCTCCGCCACCTCCGACCCCTCGGGGAGCCGCCTGAGGCCACGCGCTGCCACATCAGGTGTCGCTTCGTCGCCGTGGTCACACGTCGCGCCCCCCCCCCCCCCGCGGATGTCGTCCCATTTCTGGACCGAAGTGACAACTGAGGAGGACGTTGGACGCTCGTCTTCTGTTTCAACACATGAATCTGCCGATGAGCGTGTGAATCGAATGAACATCCCAGCAATTCAGGTCATCTCCAGGAGTCCCAACCAAACCTGCGGCTCCCTCCTCACCAGAACCCCCGCCCCCCCCGGTGACGTCATAGCCCGCTCCCCTCCAGGAAGGACACTTCAACACCTCTCACCGGCTCCTTCATGTAAATGACCTCGCAGCCCGCCTGCTGTACCTGCGAGCAGCCAGCGGGGGGCGGCTGTCTCACTCGTCTCACTCGTCTCTCTCGTCTCTCTCGCTCTCGCGCGCGCACGCGGACACCGAGCACACCGTCAATTTCCAAGCGCTTTCCTCCGTCGACACGTTTCTTCCGTTACTTCCAACGGTCACCGCCGGGAGCCCCGACGGGAGCGCGCTCGTCCAATCAGCGTCGCGCTTTGTCAGCGGCGACCAATGAGCTCCGAGAGTTAATTTACCCTAACTAAATGTTTTTCTTTGATTGATTAATTGCGTGTGTGTGTGTGTGTGTGTGTGTGTGTGTGTGTGTGTGTGTGTGTGTGTGTGTGTGTGTGTGAGCATATTGGGGGGGTGGCAGGCTTGGAGCTCGCGCGCACACACTTGCTCGACCGCGCGCGCGCGCGTGTGAGTGAGTGGGAGAGAGAGGGAGAGAGAGAGAGGGAGAGGGAGCGAGGGAGCGAGCGAGCGAGTGAGCGGCGTGCTGCAGCTCTCACTGAGGGATTGTCAGATTGTCCTCCTTCTCCTCCTCCTCCTGCTCCTACTGCTGCTGCTCCTCCTCCTCCTCCTCCTGCTTTGTCGCGGGAGCGCCCCGCTCCTCCTCATCGCTTCTTCTCCTGGTGTCGCTCCGAGCGGGAGGAGCGGAGGATGGTGCGTGCCGAGTCCGCCGTGGGCAGCGCGCCGCCCGGGAAGATGCTGCGTGTGCTGCTGGCCGCTCTGACGGCGTCCGTCCTCAGCGCCTCCTGCGCCGCCTCCCACAGTGAGTACTGCCGCTGCCGCTGCCGCTGCCGCTGCCGCGGCTGCCGCTCCGCCAGCGCGTCGGGACGACGTCTGCCGGAGCGTTCGGCTGCGCGCGCGAATAACAACACCGCCAGCCGCCGCCGCCGCCGCCGCCACACTGACAACACAACGCGACACAACGCGACACAACACAACAGGCAGCCGCTGAGGACGCGTCAGGTCAGGAATTCAAGTGGAACCCAACTGAACACAGAAGCACCACACATCCTTCTATTCCCACTGTGGCACAAGTGTGTGTGTGTGTGTGTGTGTGTGTGTGTGTGTGTGTGTGTGTGTGTGTGTGTCCTGATGCTCCTCGCTCCAGATGTTCTGGGCTGGGACTGTGTGAGTCCAGCTGTGCCGGTCCTGCTGGTCAGCAGCTTTGTTGTGCTGCGAGCAGCTCGGCCCTGCGTCTCCTCGCTGACGCTCACACATCCCAGCATGCAGCGGGGTCCCGCCGCGCTGCCGCCGCCGCGCTGACCGTCTCTCGCCGGGTTCACCCCGCGCACACAGGTTGTGTTCCTGATGCTTTGTGTGTGTGTGTTTGTGTGTTTGTGGCGACTTTTTTGCATCCACCTGCTGATGGCTTTGCAGAGCGCCGAAACAAAGTGAGGCTCCGCCCACACGGACAGGTGTCAGGCGCCACATCCTGTCCTGGCTGAGGCTGCAGTTCACTGCCTGACCTGTAGGAGGTGCGGGGTCCAAATCAGAGGCCAGAGAAGAAGAAGAAGGAGTCCAACGAACGAAACTCCAAGTCCTGAGACGAAAAGTTTGAACCTTTGCGATTTGGCGCCTGCGCCTCGAGGAGACAGCGCCCGCCGTGATGTCGGCGCCGCTTCGGCGTCCACATGGGGGCGCCATAGGGGGGGGGGCGCCGCAGGACCCAGGACTCCCGCGCGGACGGGGCCTGTAACGACACGGCGGGTCTGGCTCGGCGGTGCTGCTTCAGCTGGTCACAGATCAGTGTCTCACATTCAGCCCCGTCAGCCGTTCCGGCCCCCGCGGCGGCGTCCCCCCCCCGCCCCCACCCCCAAACGAGCCGAACCTCTGGTGGCTCCAAATGAACTCGCGTCGGATGAAGCCTCTCGCTCACCCGGCAGCCGGCCGGCGCGCGCGGACATTAGCGGGGGAGCCGGGACGCGTCGGCCCCGCCGGGGGCTTGTTTACGGGAAAAAGCGGCCCGTAATGTTGCCGCTCCGGCGACGAGCACGGCGAGCCGAGCGGGAGCGTCTCCGTTGCTTTTTCTGTGTCAGCGGCTTTCGGCTGGAGTTAATTGATATATCGACGCGCCTCTTCCAGTAAAGCGGCCGGCGGACGAGCTATTTACAGACGTGTGGAGGCAGCGCGTCCACTCGTCAGGGCCGCCTTTCTGCCCCGCTGGAATGACCGCCGTCCGGCCGTCCGTCCTGACGCCAGCCGACCGCAGTGCCGAGGCCTGTGGACGCTCGGGAACGGACCCGCACGCTGTCGTGTGTGTGTGTGTGTGTGTGTGTGTGTGTGTGTGTGTGTGTGTGCGTGGCGCCGCGCTGCTCGCCGCCCTCTGAGGGCTTTAAATCAACCGCAGCCACAAGCTGAAATGCAAGTTTCACACACCTGCACAACAACAAGCCTCTGTGTGTGTGTGTGTGTGTGTGTGTGTGTGTGTGTGTGTGTGTGTGTGTGTGTGTGTGTGTGTGTGTG
>JASSRZ010034578.1:0-15386 GCA_032164315.1 Malacoctenus gilli | reverse complement strand
CAATTACAAGTCAAGTTATTTCTTTTTGTTCCTTCAACTTGGATAAGTGACAAGACTTTTGTCAGGGACTGTAGATGATGCTCTCAGAGACGTCATGTCTGGTGTCTTTATATGTTCTGGAAAGAGGTCATGATCCCTGATCTGTAAATGAGAGGGCTTTAAACTGGATCTGTGAACAATTACACTAACCAGCGAAAGGTTTGGGGCAGTTAGAGAGTGGGGTTATGACCTTAAGTGCAAGACTGGAGGTCAGGATCAAGGTGAACCACGGAACTGGTCCTGGCACCCTATTCTCAAGGTGGGGCTGACGTGTGGAATTTGAAGGCGGGTGCCTCAGTTTTCCCTCGGGAAAGAAATGTTGCCATCAAGACATAAAATGACAAAACATCACTGATATATTACAATGAATGTTTAAATATTAGGATTAAACACTGAAATAATAGATGAGATGAGGCTAAATCCTTCCCCCTGATGCATGCGCAGGGATCAGAGGGATCACTTTTGTCATGATTTGTATTGAGACCTTTGGAAGCTCTTTTGCTTTGTGTAACATAGCAACACTTGTTCAATTAAACCATCATCAGACCAAAAAGAGACACTACCCGCATCACATCAGCACAGCTTAGAATAGTAACATTCCTTTATCTTGTAGCTCAAAACAAAGAGCACAGCTCTTCTACAGCGGGGTCTGTTCATTGCTCGACCTGCCAGTCACCATGTAAAAGCGTCTAGCTGAAATCGCTTTGATTTAGTAAACGAAGCACAATAAATTGCAGTGGTTCAGAGAGGAGTGCCAATGCATGTCTTCCAGGCGAACCTTTCATCAACTTCGGAACAGCTCCCCATAAATCAAAGGGAAGCAGCAGCCCGACTGCATGTGGCCAGACTGGTGCCGTGCAACCGAGCCTTAGAAAATGACTACCCCCCCGCCTGCGTTCACTGACTGGAATTTCTGGTCAGCAGTGATTGGAATCATCTTAATATTAGCGGTGCAGCACTTGTCATCACCGCTCCTTTCATGTGCCAAGACCCGAGCAGTAATGACTTCTGAGGAGACCCACCACACACTGCTGGTGTGAGTTCATCTCAAAAAGGTGGATGCTCACGCTATTGGTAGGCCGACTTTCGATGGATTGAGTGAGCAAATACCTGAATGAGAGCAGATCATGCTGTGGCAGGAGCAGAGTCTCAGAGTGGAAGCTGCTCAGGAAGGACAAGCAAAGCCGTCCCATGTGGAACAACGTCTTTCCTGCTTTGCTGTGGTGAAACTTGTATACATACACAGGAACAACATGGTATTTCAAGAGGGTGACAAATTGACTTTGTGTGATGGATTTAGTGCTCTGGTTCAGCGCAATCTAATCTCAAGAAGCACAGCGCCAGTCCATTTATGTCCACAAAGTCTTGAGTGGAGGCAGATAGCAAAAAAAAAAAGGCCTAATGAAGGTTTCATTTTCATGAGCGTGTCATCAGGATGCACCGGAGCGTCCCAGTGAAAGGCATGTTGTTGCTGTTGTTTGTCCGGGGGAAGTGAAGACCCTTTCTGTCGGTGTTGCTGTGGCTGACAGCTCGTCCAATTCTGGAGGTTCCGATACATTTCGACAGCTCCCAGCTTTAAGCACTTATTGAGAAAAGTTGCAGCTGACATATTCATTCCCGATCCCATTCAGTACGAGACCCCCCGCAGCGCTCGCATCCTCAGCTCTCTGGCACTTTTTTTATGACCTGATTGAGAAGTTCTGAATACCTATTTCACAGCCCAGCTGCCTCCCGTCTGCCATCACATTCTGTGGGTTGACAGGTACTTTGGAGCGCATGCACACACGCACGCATGCACAGTTCTTTTTGATGTGAACCAGCACTGAAGTACATCATAATAGACGATATAAATGAAAGAGAAACTTATCATTCAGTTTTTGCTTGTGTTGTACGTCTCTGGACAAAAAAGTCTTCTAAATGAAACTGTAGAACTGCATCATAGGGCAATTAAAAGTGTAATGAAGTCGGGAGGCGTTAAAGCTAGTGGAGCTTGACCTTACTGCAGGGTTCTGTATAGGTTGTGCGGCCATAAAAGTATAATAAAGACAGAAAAATGAAGGAGATCATGATGAGGTAAACATCACAGGGCAACATAGGATAAGTGGGAATGGTTTGGGGTAACCAGTCTGTATTTTGCAGCCTGTGCCCACTGAATAAGGCAGGTCAGAGAGGGAGTGTCCACCACAAGTCACTACGGCCTGCTGTCATTCTGACTGGGAGTGTCCCCATGTCCTGTGGCGGTGGCGGCAGATTGCAGCTGACAATGCTCTCTGCTTGCGTCAGTGGCGTGTTTCAGTTTGCCCTTGGATGGATGCCAGAGAGGCAGAGAACTAATCGTTAAGTCGAACACTGTCATGGAACAGAAGCAAAGCTGCTTCTGTTAGAGGGCTGTGCCATTTATTGCAAACTGTTTCTCAACAACTGAGTATTTCTTTTATTAATCGCTTTCATGCTGCAGAGTCACTTCATTTACAGACACATCAGGCATAACTTGAGAGATAGAACTAGTTTATTTTTCTCTACTGATTCCGGACAGTTTTACACTCAATAATTCTCAAATGACATTTGATTTGTGATATTCCAGAGTACTTTTTTATTTCTTTTTTTATTATTTGAAATATTTGAGTATTATTATTATTATTTGAATATTATAAGAAATTTATATTGCGTTACTGAAATTGTCTGTCCACCGTAACAGTTTTGATTTTCTATATTTTGCAAAATGCATCTTAATTTTGCATCATAAAACAAGCAAAAACACTCCGATGTTTAAACAAAAATGTAAAGGAACCTGTTTCCGTGGTTCAAAAACATGACATTGTTCAGCAAAATCAAAGTGATTATTTCATACAACACATCAAATTCATCCTAAATCAGCTTGATAAAAACATATACAGTAAGTCCAAACAGGTTAATCAATTGTTGCATCCAACCTAGATTTACAAGCTTAGTTAAATCCTGCACTCTTCTCAGCTTCCAATTGCATGTTGCCTCTCTACACATACACAAGTTACTAATTTTTCTACTTGTTTGTCACATTTTGAAAACGCGCTACTTGAAAGTCAATGTAGCACCAAGATAACTTGTTTTTTCCTATGAAATACTTTGCTGAGTTTCACCAGCCACTACATTCGTTACTGAAGGACTGAGCTCATGTCTTTGGCCTGATCCTGTAGAAATGTTATTCACTCTGAACAAAGATGTTCCAGGAAGTCGGCGGGTTTATAAATGTAGGCTGTGAAATCAAAGATATGTTCAGTTGATTAGTTGCCAGTCATACCCTTAACACATGTCATAAAAGATGGAAACTTTGTGTTTGTGTGTCTAATCACATGGATCCTGGTCACGTGTGAGCAGCTGTGGTCGTGAAGAGACTGAGTGTTATGAACACGTATTGCATGGTTGTTGTTTTAGTCTGGGCCTTGTGTTTGTGTGTCTGCAGACGGAACCCACTTCATTTCCATTTCATCACAGACTCCATCGCTCAGCAAATTCTCTCTTCACTGTTCCACACCTGGATGGTTCCAGCAGTGCGTGTGGACTTCTACGACGCCGATGAGCTGAAGGTGAGCTTCCCTTACTCCCGCATACACAGAACCGTGGGTGCACTGGGCACATCGAACCTCCAGTGACCTGAATGAGCTGCAAACTGTCTGTCTGTCCTCTCTGCTCCCCATCAGTCTGAGGTGTCATGGATCCCCAACAAACATTACTCTGGAATCTACGGGCTGATGAAGCTGGTGCTCACCAAGACGCTGCCGTCCGACCTACAGAGGGTCATCGTCTTGGACACAGACATCACCTTTGCTACTGACATCGCTGAGCTTTGGGC
This sequence comes from Malacoctenus gilli, assembly GCA_032164315.1. Classification (NCBI taxonomy): domain Eukaryota; kingdom Metazoa; phylum Chordata; class Actinopteri; order Blenniiformes; family Labrisomidae; genus Malacoctenus; species Malacoctenus gilli. Next base: position 11,515 of record JASSRZ010034578.1, on the reverse strand, counting down.
CGTTTTTCACAAGTTCAAAGGTAATTCACCTCCTTTTATTTCGCTTAGTTTTTGATGTAATACTGAACACAGTGAGGTCACTGCACATCTGCTGGGGATAAACGCTCTGCAGACTGCTATTCTGCACCAATATTTCACATGAGAGAACCAAGCTTCCTAACTATGGTTCAGTAAATATTATCAAAGCGGTACTTTTCTAGATAAATGTCTGGAGCCACATGAGCACTGCCAGCCCTTTGTACTGAGCAAACAGTGGATGAACCCAAAGGAGAACAGGACCTTCCTAATAAACACCTGCTTGGTGAGATTGCAATTGTGGAGACGATGTGATGCAGTGTGCCAATGAAATAAACACACTTTGAACATTGTTTTTCACTGAATTTTTCTCAGCAAAAAATTGTGCAAAGAACGATTCGCGACAAAAATTTAATCCTCTGGCTGACACTTGTTCCTCCTCTGACATCAGCGGTTCACCTGCAAGTTTATATGGCTTACTGCCCAAAACATTACTAGAAAAAGGACATTATGGCATAAATTGTGTTTGGAAAGGATGTAATTAAAGTTAGATTTGAGTTTTACATGGTCTGGAACCTTTAGAACAGACAGAAAGCTGAAGAGAATGATGAGCAGCAAGATCACTTTTTCACTGTTCGTTATTCTGTGAAGCACACGAACACCTCTTTTTCGTTGAGCATCCAAATGTTGCAGACCACATCACCTGTGTGTGTGTTTCTTGCTCCAATATTGTTTCCAGTGTGGCACATTGTCATTGGTAGCAAAAGGCGGGAGAATAAGTCTAATGATAAAACCACGTCTGAATAATTGATGGACAGTATTTACAGAGATTTGCATTTCATTTTGATATACTCAACACATTGGTGATATGAGGATCAAACTCTTGGTGAAACGCAAGCAGTGGCTCGTTTCATTATATTTGTGTATTTTCTGTAAATTTACACATTTTGCACTTGTAGAATAAATTCAAACTTTGATTTAATGCTGACAATATTGTGGCTGAAAGGCCTGGAGACTCTGGCTGTGTCTCCTGCAGAGTCTAAGGCTCTGCCAGGTGGAAAGTAAAAAGCCATTACGCAACAATGACACTTTATAAAAATGCTGTTGTATGCATGCCTCACCTGCAAGAGGTGCATGTGCATAAAACAGCAGATCAATAGACAGAAACAAAGAAGAGTCGAAGCAGAATCCAAAGTTGGAAAAGATATCATGCAAACATAGCAAATTGTTTTGAATGGTGCAAAGTGGAAGTTGTGCTTGAGATCATATCGGTTTTTAAAAAATGCAAATAAATAAATAATGACACCCACAGAAGAGAAGTGGGGGGAGGGATTGTCTTTAAACACCTGCTTCATCTGAACGGAACCTATATCTAACAGACTGCTTCCAGTGAAAGTCGTCTTTGTGTGGATGGGCTGTGGTCCGTAGTGGCTGTCTAAGAACACACCGTCCTTTCGCCGGAGACAGTGTGCAGTCATCTTTTAAAGGAGCTGCTCTTATATCCTAAAAGGACCCATAATACACATCAAATATGAAGCGTAGCCTGATAGAATCAGTGTGGTTAGTGTGGTCAGAGGCAGAATCTGGCCACCAGCATTGTGTGCAGCGCTCCGGTCGGTTGAAACCAGCCCTCTGCAATTTTCATCACCAAAACAGACGCTTTGGCCACGTCCTTCACCAAACGAAATCAGATGTGCGTAGAGCCGCATTAACAAACTAATTTACCTTCAAAATAACAAAACCACACCGCTTAAATTCACCTCAAATTTTACTTACATTCATTATATTATAGAAATGATAAGATTAAATAAGAGCTAGAGATGACATGTAGCTTTAAAGCTTTACAATTTCAAGTAACTAAACCCTCCATGAGGTATTATGAAGTATTATGTCCTTCCGGACTCCTGATACCTTTTTCCTCATTACTTATTGCTGATTCCTGGTTTCTTGTGCCTGTAGATGGAACTTCTGTATGTCAGCATTCAGGCATCAGGCAGTTTGGAGCAGCAGAGAAAGCTGTGGATTAGAAACTAGATTGCACTTCTTACTCCAGAGGGGACCTGCATCGTCCCAGTCAGTCAATATGTTTCTAGTGATGGGAACTTGCTTATCAGGTGACACAAAGTACATCCATTAGTTACTAGGCGGAGTGAAAATGTGTGAGCACCTGGTGAGAATCAACCCCGTATTTACAGTCTTCTGGCTCTGAGTGTCACATCTGACAATTCACCCACTACCTGCTTCACTTCTTTCACCCGCTGCCCCCCCCCCCCCCCCACACACACACATTTTTAACCTGGCAGCTGGTGCTCAGGCTGTTCTGAGATTTTTTGTCTTCTTTTCCTCACAAGCTTTCAGTCTGAAGATGGCTGCCTGAGGCAGCCCGAATGGAAGAGTGTTTGTTTAGGGATGTTTGTTTTGTGAAATCCCTCATATGCTGAGGGCTTTTGCTTGTTTTTTTGTTTCATTCCAAAGCTGAAATTAAAGACCCCATTAATGAAGAATTACTGTCTAACATTGTCTAAGTCATGGTGAAGCCAAAAGAGACTGACTCACTGGAGTCAGAGGCCAGGTTGCTCATCTACCTTTCAGATATTCAGTGAGTTCTGACTTACATCTCGACTCCTTTTGATACCAGAAATAGGACACCATGGCTCTAAACGCAGAAATACACTTTTGAACAGAAAAGAAATAAACCTTGGCCATGCATCACTTACAACTGAGAAATATTAGTTTAAGTTATTGTTTCTATAGTTGAATCAGATGTTGGAGGCATCCAATATTTGCTTGTTGTTCAGTCAGCAGATGGTAAGTTCTCCCATCTCCTGCTTTCTTTTCAGGGCTAATAGTACTGCCTCCTGCTGGGAGCTGCTCCCGTGAACCCTGTCTTTTATCTGCAAGGGTTCCATCCTCCATATTTCATTGCCCGCCATCTCAGCTGCCTCCCTCATTCATATTTTGTTCTCACTACGTCAGCTCAGTTCTCAAATGACTTTTGTTTGTCATACTTTGCTGATTGAGGTTTCAAATGTGGTCAAACTTATTCAAGGAACAAGCAGAACTTCTCAAGTGTCTCTACTTCAGTTGCGATAGCAGCCCACAACCTTTTAATAAAACCCTAAATTATCCTCCGCAAGGGCTGAGTGGATACATGCAGGAGTAGATTGCCCTCAATCGAGGAGAGTACCAAGGTATCGAATTACAGGTCGTCCAATTTTAGTCAGCCTAAGTCAAAAATTCAATTTTCTCAAGCTCCAAGTTAATGTCCCAACTGACCTCCAAATGACCTTGGCCACAGTTTTACTGAGATGTGTGTACTTTGAACCTTCAGGTACGAGTATCCCTTGTTCACTCGGATCATAATAATGTATAAACAATGGCAAGACACGGAGCCTGAAAGGTTAAAGACCTGAGTGAGTGTGTTTCTCATTACCACCTTCCACCATGTTTTTGTTTATTTTGTTTTTTTGATCGTCTTTTTTTCATCACATCTTGCAGGTGGTTCTGCTATTTAATTTCTGTGAAATTTAGAAAAGTGTTGAAACACAGTGGGATTTAATATTTTAAAGTCTGGCATAGTTTCAACGGAGCAGTGAATTTAGAACTTTTTTTATTGCGGAATCGAATATGATGGAGAATTGTGGAAACTGAGTTGTTTTGGTATCAGCAACTGACATTTTTGGTAGTCTCCTCACCAGGTTAAGTACCGCCTTGAACAGTGCTGCTTCTTCCTCGTTCTAGGAGCCTGGTTCTAGAACGAGGATCTCCATGCTGCACATGTTCTATCCAATGTAATCTGAATGCATCCCATGTGTTTAAGCTGGTTTGGTCACATTGACAAGCAATTGTTTTGTCTATTTACTGGATTTTCCTTCCAGTCATCCTGCAAGAGTCCAACCCCCTTCAGTCTTCAGAGGAATGTGGAGCTTTTCCTTTTGCTTGCTTTCTGTCTTTTCTGCTGTTCTTGACGGTGGATTCTTGGACCACCCACAGCTGTTGATGCCCGCCATTCATCCATCTATTGTCAGTAGTTGCTGGTGCCTGCCTGGAATTTATTAAAATCAACTTTCCAATTCCAATCAGCAGGTGTTCTGGGTCTCGGTGTGGAGCCCCGGGGAAATTAAAGCTCCACTCAAGACCTCATATTTTTTTTCATCTCATTCCCATCGAGCACACTCTCAGGGGGCTATAATCAATGACCCTTGCCACTTTGACAAATCTGAGGCATGCAGAGGTGTGCATCCAGGGGAGGAAGGACATGCAGGTTCAGGTCAGGTGTGTCAAGTGAAGGTTGCCAGCAAATTAACAGTGTGTTGTCATGCATTTGAACCCCCATTTGTGGGGCAATGATACCCATGTGTTGAGGTAAACACGAATATGTTTGTTAGATATGAGAAGAAAAACAACACACAAAAAAAGGTGTTAGTTCTCCATTGGGACAAACATGGGCAAAATGTAGTCTGATCAGAGGGAAACACGTGAGAATCTCTGGATCAGACCAGTGGAAACACAGTTCCACAAGCACTGACTAGCTGAATTATCTCTCACATGCACACACGCACGCACACACACACAGAAAAGGCATGAGGAGTGACACAGGTGGAAATGATAAATGATAAAGACAGACGCGGGACATGAAGGTTGAAGTCACAAGCTGCTGGAGTTCAGTGAATTGCAGTCAAACAAGTGCCTGAACCTGAACCACTAAGAGCATGGAGAACAATGGATGAACGACATGAAAGAATTGAGCATAAACTGGGGGGAAAAATCAAGAGCAGCCCAAAAAAATGCACCCAGCTTGGTTCCTCCTTACAATTCAAGCTCGTTTATTGTTTTGAAGGGGTTCACTTTGATTGACATCCTCCTTCCAATGCTCATTTTTTTCTGCATATCCAAATAAAAAATATCATTGAAACTGTTTATTTAAGTCTAAATTTATGTATAGAATGAGGGGGGGGGGGGGGGGGTTTGGTCACCATGGTTTCGCTGGACCAGCATTGACGAAATACCAATCCAATGTAAAAAACTTAGGTTCTTATCCCGAAGATGGAACCTTAGAAGCTTCTGAAAAACTTCAACTGTACAGAATTGTGCTACATAACTTTTGTGCAGCCTCAATGAGCGGTCATGTTCACCCTTTCACTCACACAGTAAGAATGTAACTGCCATGCACCAGAATCACTCAGACAGTGATGATGAGGGTTCGGGTGTGAACACCAGTCAGGTGCTCTGCATGGGCACCACTGCCAAAGCTCAGCCAGCTTTTAATCTTTAAACTTCCCCCGGCCAAGTCACAACCTCGGGCAAGCCTCGACATACCAGCAGTCTCCATGGCAACCAAGCAAGAGACAGTGAGAGAGAGGGCTTCTTACCATGACGAAGAATAAGAGGCTGAGCACAGAAAAAGATCCATCTCTCACAATGGGCTACATGTCACGTTGACTGTTTACAGAAGCAAGAGATAAATAAGCAGCTTTTGTGGAAGCAGATTTATCTGCATCTGTCGGCTAAATAAGGTCGATGTGCATCAACGCGATGTCTTACTGCAGAGTTTTTGAGGTCCAAGGGAACTGGAGGTTCTAATTCCAAGTACAGAGAGCATGTCACCCAAACTAAACTACTAGACCAAAGTAACCCTGAAAGAGTTGGCCTTGTAGCTCAAGCTTTTGAGTAGTTCTGTGTATTTCTCTGCTAGAAATCTCTCACATGCTTCTGTCGCATGGAGACAGGGTATTGATTGGGTTCTGCCAAAATGCCCCATGTTGTAATCTATAGTGTTTCAAACGATTGGAACAATGGAAAAACATACAATATATTTGTCAGAGGGCTCTGCAGTCAGTGTTAAGTTAAAATACCTGAAGATCACAACTTGTACTGTCAGATGGTATACATAGCTCCCTTTAACTTGCTTGTCAATGGTTTCTTTGATATCCTGCTAGGGAAAAAGTCAGAAATAAAACATTTTAGAAACGCTAAAGTTGGAAATAAAATTTTCAAAGACAAAAAAAACAGCATTAACCTTCTCAATTGGTCAATATGCAGTATAGACATCAGGAAGTCCAAAAAAAAACCCCACACAGAGCCCGACTGATATATATCGGTAGGCTGATATATTGGGCCGATTTCAGCGTCTGGCCAATTAATCGACATCGGTCAAAATGTAGCTGACAATAAAATGCTGCTCTGCTGCTAGCAGCAACAAGAAACTTGTGCTACGTGGTGATTCTGCTCCATGCTGCTCCTCCCCCTCCCACTCCCTCGGATACACATACGCTCAGATTTGCAGGCAGCAGAGAGAAACAGGACAGAGAAATGTGAAGTTTGCTGATGGTAAGCTTTGGAAAACTACATTACACGACACTCTCGTGCTCCATGACAACAAACAACCTCATGGAAGTACACTGTTAGGGTGCATTAGGGAGAGCAGGCCAGTTTTATATACGCTCGTTTTAGCAATTGTATAAGCATTTTTAACTCTGTATAAGTTGTGCCTTTGTGAAATAAACAGATATATGCAACTGTTAACTTCCATCTGTACTATTAGCTAATGTAAGACTGTTATACAGCATTTAAACTGTGTAAGTTGCCTCTGTGAAACAAAAAGAACATACGATTTTAGAAGGAATATAATATTATATTGTGTCCCATGAGGCTTGGCCTATTACGAAGTGTTATTGGCCAAACACGTAGACCATCAAATCACTAAGTTGCCGAGTCTTTTAAACTGTATCAGTTGCAAAACACCCCCCAGTGTGTTATCACTTTAAGCTGTATACAGCCCCTTGTTTTCATTCTGAAATGGTCATCTATTAGGGGTGTGCAAAACAATAGATTTGCATTGGAATCGCAATTCTCATTTGACATGATTCAGAATCAATATAGTCTCAAAATCGATTTTTTTTAAAAAAGTCTGCTGGCTGTCATGTCACCCAGTCGTTCATGACATTCACCGCTCACTACATAACTGATACGTGACTCCTTGAATCCTATGTTTTGCAAACTCGTTTAAGGCACGAGAGCCACACAGCCTTGAATGTCAATGGCGTGTTTTATTTAAGCATGGCTAAATGTTTAAAACTTGATAAAGGTGAAAAAGACACTTCAATGTCTCCATTTATCATTCTGTCATGCAAAGCAGATGGGAGTAGATCATGATCAGAAAACAGATCAGAAATCATTATGAATGAATTGTTTTGAATCAAAAAACGATTTTAAATCGAATAGTGGCCCCAAAAATCGAAAAAAAAATTGAATTGTGAGATAGTTAAAGATTCCCAACCCTATCATCTATAGTATTGATATTGTTCAATTTAAAGCTGCTATCGTGTTCTGTCATTCTCTGTTACTCAGTCGTGAATCATATTTAGGTTATTATGAGAATTTGAGTCGAACTGCAGTTGGAAATTACATATCCCATGTATGTCCTTGTTTTGTTTTGTTTTTGTAACATTCTGGCCATTATATATATTGGATATCAGCCAATATCGGATATTGGTTTTTGAAAGCCCTAAATACGGTATCGTTGAATGTTTTTTAGAAAAAAAACCCACAAAGTAATAAAAAACTGATCCATTAGTTTTTTTCTCTCATCCCACTTTGAATAGATCTTCGATCATTCTTCCTGATTCCTTCGGCTATCTGCTGTGTGTAATGTTTGACCCCTGATACCTGCTCCTGGGGCCCCGGGGGCTGCATGTCACAGATCAGATGTCTGGCGAAACAGTGGCCTCTGAAGCGCTGCATGCTGCTCCTACAGAAGGTGTCGTGGTGATGCTGAACATTTCAGTCATTTTAAAGTCAAATCTGGTCCTTCTCTCACCGTGTTTATGGGGAATTCGGCTTGTGGTTGTTGTGAGTCTGTGTGCCAAATCTACACACGACTGTTCCTTGTTATCATGTTGTGATTTTATGCACACATTGGTACTAGTTTGACAAATTCTGACAAGTTTAGTTTTGTTCTCACAAAGAACTAAGTAATTCATCTTCAAATTTACTTTTTGATATAAATAGCTGCAGTGCACATGACCGGCATGGGGTACAGCTTCAAATATTGCAAGAGGTGTTTCTTTCACTGTTGGGTCTTGTTTGAAATGGCAGGTGAGAGAGTTGAGGTTGGCCAGCTACATGTTTTTGGAGAATGTTTGCGGATGATGCACCAGCCAGTCGTCAGAGGGGATTTTTATCAGCTGATATCATCTCGGATGTGAAATTCAACCCCCGATCAGATTCCTCCTCATTGCTCAGTGGAAACCGCAGCTGTGCTCAGCAGCTGTTGTTTGACTACACGAGATTTGACCAAAAACCTGGTGGATCACTGAACTGCATAATTTTAGTTGTAAAGATACAGAATAATTTTGCATTCACTCTTCGGATAAGGCTGAGCTCTAAAGGAGGAACTGAGTCCCGCTTGTGCGTGAAGATCTTTAATCGCACTCGCATTGATTGAATCAGAAGAACTAAATCCTCGTATGCGTTTGGCAGCAGCATCAGCACGCAGTCGACGGTTCGATCCAACCCTAGCAGAGCGTGAAGTCATGACAGTAGTGCCAGTTCTTTATGTTTATCTCACTGAGGACTGTCAACTGATCTGATGGTGCGATCACACTGTTAAATATCAGCCTGTATGAGCTGTCCACACTTTGGCAGCCCGTCTCCCAGCTCCTCGCAGCTCCACTCCTCCTGTTTTATCTTTCGTTATCTCCTGTTCACTGCCAAATTGGTGTGCTGACACGAGAGACATCTGGAGTGGAGGATGAGGAGGAGCGTGTTCCAGGCAGGCAGAGGAAACCCTTATCTGTGAATAACAACTTGGTTCGATATCATTTTGATTGACATTAGCAATAATTGGCCGTCAATGGGGCGATGAAGTCTTCGCACAGAGCTGCTGAGCTGGAGCGAGAGCTGTGGCTGTGAACCAGTGAGCCTGTGCAGCAGCCTGAGGGCCCAGGGCCCCTAGCTGTTTCCTCACAGCTGAAGACAGCCCATGCTCCTACTTGTCCTGTCTTCTACTTCTATTCATGATTTTCCTTGCAGCGAAACTTCCTGCAGCTCCCATTTCAGTTATCTGGATAGAAGTTAGTGAAAGTTGGAGCATTGGGGCGTAGGGGAGATGAGAAAACAAAGTATCGAAATGACTATTGTAGAGGGACGCAGACATCAAAGCAAGGGGGCCAAGAAAACCAATTCACTCCTAAGTCCGCTTTTATGTTAGGATGTGATGAAATTGATGAATTACCCCTTTAACTTTTCACTTTGCTAAAAACGCAATTTCCCAAGGGAACTTAATTTGGTGAATGCCTTCTTATTTTTTTGCCTCCAGGAATTGTGGAGAGCTGGGTTTGTAGAAATTAGTTTCTTGAAGTAGCTTTTTAAAGCTTGCATAGAAACTCTTTGTTTGTCATCCGGCACAGATAAGTTAAATAGAAAAGACAAAAAAAAAACTCTTCATAATATTTGCCTCTTTTGCTGGGACTTTTAACACATTCATTTGGAATAATTAATTGCAGTGACAAGAAATTCATTGGAAAAAGTAACATTTAATTGTTTGGGGGGTTTTTGCCATGACAAATTCTCCTTAGCTCTTTTCCATTCCTTGTTGCACTCAAACAGCAGGAGCATCCAAGCTGAATGGCGTTGCACCTTGAAACCAAGAGAGCCCCTGAACACCATGTCACACTAACGATAAACACGATGGATTAAACAGGATGCACTAATCCAGAGTCATGGAGAAAAAAACTGCACAAATGAGATTCAGTTGGATGATATGTGTGTGGAGCAGGGTATGATATGATGATATGATGCTCATTTTTTTTTATCTCAACAAGACTGAGAACCAAACATTCCACTCATGTGATTGCTAGGTGTTTGGAAGTTGTGTTGTGTACCCAGCAGGATTCTGGGAGGCACCAGGGCGTTGTCGTGTTGTCTGACCTGGCCACCAGTCGCACTGTGACGGCGCCAATCTCTTTCATGCTGTTGGTCCTAATAGTAGCTCCAGGTGCCTTCACCAGACTTTAGTTGAGACAGAATTGTGAGCAGCCCTATCAAAGCGATGATGAGCGACCACTGCTGCTTTTTTCGTCAATGTTCTGACAAGATGGTTTATTTCTTTTTAACCCCTCCCTCTCCGCCAGTCAATCACTGGGCCCTATGCTGGCAGAGGAGGTCAGAGCCACTCAAGACGGTTGACGCCAAAAAGATGAGGCGCTGTAAAGAACTGAAGTCTCTCCTCCTTTATGTTTTTTTTCCCCCACCTGACATACTTTTTATCCACACGTCTCTGAAATCAGTCCCTGAGGGTCCACTTCTGCTGCTCGCCGTCACTCTTTCAAATGTGGTAGCGCCTGAGCTGGAAGGCTGTGGGAAGCACTGCACAGGTTATTGATGATGGAGGGTTTTACTGATGAGAGTTGGTCTCCAGAGTATCAGCAGGGCTGTCAGTCTCTTCAGCTGCTTCCTCATCAAGTGTAATCCTTTGACTCAGTGGGTATTAATGAGTAGTTAGACTGCGTTTAGGTTTGATGTGAATGCGAGAGAGATGAATGTGCAGAGACAACACAGACGCTTTGCTGCCTCTCAGTGTTCCTCGTTATCCACCAAGAATCCAACCTGCTCTGCTCCTGTACTTGAAATGCATAACAGCATCCATCAGAGCAACACAGATGGGTCACCGTGACAACGCTCTGCACTACAACATGACAACATGCCTGCTCTCTACCCCTTGCAGTTTGCAATCCACTGAACTGCACATCGACGAGGCTTTGGCAGTGAATTCAAACAGCTACCTGTCCTTGAATTAAGAACACTTAGGAGTATTGCAGCTGCTCTAAGTGGTTGGAGTGTCATCTTTTCTCTTATTCAGCAGTTTGAAGTCCACGTGACGGAAATGCTTTTTGGCTGATTACGTCTTCCTTTTTTTTCCCAACCAAGGACATGGGGACAGTGGCAGCTTTAGGCTGCTGCCTTTCACCTTTTTTCATGTAATATCATTGTTTATTTTGAGAGGTTGACAAAAGCATAGATAGATAGCATAGAGCCTGTGGTTGTTTAAGATTAACAAACTCACAAGTATTCAGGACTCACTCGCTCAGCCTCGACACAGCTTTTTCTTCATCTCAGTTCAATTTCATTTAGGTTTAGGGGCCACATGCAATCGAAATTTTACTTCAGGCTGGCCAGACCTGGGACATCACGCTCTGTTTAGCTCAAACAGTTGACAATAAGTTTACCTTCACAGCCATCGCGTCGACTATTTCTTTAAAGGAGCCCTATTATGCTATTTCGACTTTTTTCAGCTTTTCACAGTGTAATAGTGTTGAAAGCTCAATCAGACAAGTGAGCAGCTCCCCCTCTTTTCACATGAACTCATGTTTGAGATATCCAGCGTGTCTTTCCATTCAGTTTCAATGGTGGTAGAAACGGTGTGTTTCAGGGAGTTTTTTTCACATCAGTTTTTCACTGACGTCACAGGTGGAGGGGCTCAGTGATTGGACAACTTCTC
>JASSRZ010034577.1:0-15399 GCA_032164315.1 Malacoctenus gilli | reverse complement strand
AAGAAAGAAAGAAAGAAAGAAAGAAAGAAAGAAAGAAAGAAAGAAAGAAAGAAAGAAAGAAAGAAAGAAAGAAAGTTCTCCAATTAAGCGGCACAAAAGGTTGCAGAGGTGTAGAAAGGGAAAGGTCAGACTGTTTCTGTGATTATAGAGGTGATGAACCTGAAACAGGAACCATTGTTTGAGCACTGACCTTCAAACCTGAGGGCTAATTTGAGCTAAGTTTCCACCATATTATTGTATAAATGAAACGGAGGAGGAGGAAGGGAATGTTATCGAGGGGGAAAAAGAGCTTTTCACACTCAAAATAAGATATTTTCGCCGAAAAGACCGAGTGTGAAATTTGTAGCAAGTGATTTTTTCCACTTGTTTCACTGGCTGATTTTTTGTCACTTCTTGCTTTGTTCCAAAAAAACCAAGAGTTTTACAATCAGTGCAAAAGTCATTCTGAGCGTCTACAAGTGGGGAAAGAAAGACGTTTCACTAATATTTTAACAATTTTAATATCGGCTGTCTGGTCCAAACCGACATAAATCACGCAGTTTATTCTTCGCAGGCAAAGATCCAGTCGCAGGAGAACAGCATAAACTCGGACCAAATGTTCAACATCAGGTCCAACATACGAAGGTGCCAAGGAACATTTCAAACAAGCAACACAAAGCACGCTTTCCTGTTTACGTTTCATTACATGAGTTCATCAAACTGCAAAAGCTTCCAAGGGAAAAAGAGGTAGCTGGTCAGTCATCGTCGGACGAGTCAAACGTCTCCACACCGATGACGTCTTTACTCCACTTTGGCGTCTCAAAGACAAAGAGAAAGCTCAAGGGAAAAGAATTCGATGTGAAATTTCAATCTTACGACACAATGAGCTGGAATAAAACGCAGTTATCAGCAAAAACACTGCAGAGAAAAAGGTTCCCACCTCTGGCGACAACGTGTTCTCGGGATGTGACGGAACAGCAGCACGGAGTCTGCAGACAGCGAAGCGGTGAGAGGATCCCGCAGCGTCAGCAGCACGGCCAAAGCGAACAACCGTTGCAAAGACGTCGGACAAAAGCACACGAGCGAGCGGTGCGAAGACACGACTGAGGTACAGCCAGTGATGCGAGACTCTCAGAAAAGGCCACGGAAACGCCGCCTAATAAGAGCAGCACACTTGTCTCCAAGCCGCATGAGCGACTTGCGAATGCAAAGCCCGAGGGACGCGTCCGCTGGGAACAGACGACGGGGACCGGCCTGACCGCGGGGGCGACCGGGCCGGCGGTCCCGCCGCCCAACAGCTGCACTAATCGGCGGCACGACGGGAGCAACTCGTGGCGATATCAGGAAGGGGGTGCATTTGTGGGATTGTTCCTTCTGTTTTGATTCAACAAGAACCAACAACAGGAACACAAAACTGTGAATACTGGGATCAGGGCACACAACAAAACTCAGTAGTTTGTAACGCACACATGACCACTGTTTCCAGTACAAATAAAAGGTTTCATTAAAGCTTTTACTTTAAAAAATAGTCAAAAAAGTTTATTTCTTTTATTACACTACAAAAGAATTGTCACATTTTGGTTTATAGCAAGTTTATTATCACTTGGCTGATCCATTGACTCTGTAAAACAAATTATGATCAGCTTGTTTGACCTCATTTTCATTTATTTATTCCATTGAAGGTTAAACGCCTCTTTTTCAGGAGAGTTTGGGCCAAAACAGGCAGCAGTGGAAACAAACTCCTTACAGAATCACACAGACAGATCAAGTCGAATACATCTACTGTGAGAATAAAGAGCGTGATGCTCATAAAATGTGATAAAGGAACTAATTTATTGCGTTGCATTGCGTAACTTCCCACTTTTTCATGCAGATAAGCATGTGTATGTCTCACCAACGTGAGTCAGTCTGATGAAATTTTGGTCAAATATTTATTGCCATTCTTTGATGACTTGTGAAGACAACGCAGAGAAAAACACATGGAGAAGATTCATTTAGATGCTTTATCATCTTTATTGTAGGGACACGTCTTCATAACTTTTTTATTGCAATTATGTAATTCTGAACGCTTTCCACTTCATGCGATGCAATTTATTCAATACAATGGAACTACAGTAATATATATGGAGAAGTATTCATATTTTTTTGCTGATGATAATTGATGGTATTAGTGTGAAGTACGATGATGCTGAAACGTTTAAACCAATTAAAGCAGTTCAACTTGTTCCAGTTGGCTTTAAGCGGTGACAGTTTCTCATTTCTGTCCACCTTTTTAAAGTTTTCTAAGGAAAAAAAACTGCTTCGGTTTCTTCGCACCCGACTTTAGCGATGACGTCCATGAGCTACAACTCGCTTTATGGCTCCCGCTCAGCGTATGCGTGTCCTCGCAAGGCTTTTCTGTGAATGCTGAACATCTGAGCGATACCTTTGCACAGCCAACCATGCAAATGATGCCCACGCGTGCGGGAGAGCGCCTCGGCGCACCGTCAGATCAGCGTGTTTGGGTCGGATTGAGCGGGCGAGAATTAAGGTTGGTTCGGCCGCAACGTTCACGGCGTCGGAAGAAAAAAAAACAACAACCTCTCAATGAGAACGAATCACGTCAGTCTTCCGGATGTTGCATCACCCAACATCACGCGTGCACGCGGGCTTCCAGGGGAAAATTAGCTCCTCTTTCAGCATGCCGCGCTCCTCGCTCCACTTCACAGAGTTAATCATGAACTGAAGGCTTTTTTTTCTTCTCCCGGCAGTGCCTGCAAGGACGCGCAGAAACACGCTGAGGAGGAGACGCTGGGAGCTGTCTCGTGTCCTCCTCCTCCAGCTTCTTCTTCTTCTTCCCCTCCCGTCTCTTGCCTCATTCTCTTATTTATGACCTGCAGGAATGTCCGCACTTCCCTGAGTGATGTCACCGGCTACTTTCGCCATGGTAACACAACAAATTGTGCCGTGCATATGGACGCTACATTCAATCTTTCCTTCCCCACTTCATCACAGTCAGCCTGCGTGTGTGCGTGCGTGCGCGTGTGTGTGTGTGTTTGTGTGTGTCTCAGTGGATGTGGGGATGATAACCACCTCTGGAGGAGGACAAGGAGAGGACAGACGGGGGCATGAGCGAGACAAGTGAGAGGATACGAGAGGGAAGTCTCGCCTGTTGGGCAGCTGTTGTGAGGACTCAAGATCCCAACGCCAAAACTTCTCACAGTAAATAACATACCTTTAAGCGCACCGCCGCCATGCCTGCCACACACATGTGTGTATCTGTGTGTGTGTTTGAATCTGTGTGCGCGTCTTGCTGCCATGGTAACCCCGCAGAATTCTCCCAAGCCAGACAGATAGGACCACGATATCTGAGCCCACCAGTGTGTTTACATTTCAGCCAAATGGAGCCTTTCTCCTTCTTCTACCGAATGGAGGGAGGGACTTTTTAAATTCTCCTCGCGTCCCCTCCGACTGCGTTGTTTGGAAATGTTCAAACACTGTGATTAATTAATTTAGCAGGCCACATTTCAGACAGGGTTCGGCTTGCTGCGGGTGTTTCATCGGCTCGTCTCTCTCCGGGTGGGTGTCTTTCAGCACACCAGAAAAAAATATAATCGCATATTAAAAAAACTGAGTAATGTTGGGAAAATATGCTCTTTAAATTAGGGTTTTTTTTAGCAAGCCGGTAGACTTTTCATACATAGCAGGATGCATTGCAGTCATCAATAACCAGTGTTTCACTTAAAAAAGTCTGTTCAGTCTCAAAATTAAACTTCCAGCCACTGTTTCTGTTAAAATCAAATGTTTGTGATGATAGCTTAAGATATTTTCCAATAAAAATACTGTTACTGATATTTAACAACCTCCAATTATCAGGATTTCAACACTTTAGCTTGCAGATTGAGTTATTTTGTAAATGATTAACATACTTTAAGTATAATTGTTGTGACTTTCTCTTTTTCTTACACCATTTAACTCTCCTCAAACATCCCCCCCCACCCCCCTGGTTTTTGGTTGCAAATCATTTCATGATCTCAGTGGACCAATAAACGGTTCCACTCGTTGCAGCTCTGAAGAAAAAACCGTATCTTTCTGAGTTTTACAAAACTTCCAAATATCTTTGAGAGTTCCAGACTGGACTGATCAATCAATTGTTTCCTCATCACACAAAGTTCCCCACTTGTTTAGTTTGTTAAATTACCAAACTAGACAAAAAAAACAAAAAAAAAAAACAAACACTGGCAAAGGAACGACAGCGCTTAATCCTTCATTTCTCGGAGCTCTTAACAGTCGGACAGATGTTGACGTGCGCGTGGAACACTGTCGACTGTCCAAAGACTACTGCGATAATTTGTGCCGCGGCGATCTGTTCAGTCAACGAAGGCACTGTCAAAAAGCCGAGTTTCATTTCTCAACGTTTCCCCGAAGTGACTTCAGAGCTGCAAAACTCTCCCCATGAAGTGCGAAAAGATTTTATGATGTGTGTGGGTTGGAGCAGATGGACGGAGTGTGGAACGGGGAAGGCGTTCGCCGGCCCCTCTCAGCAGCATGTTAAAGCACTTTGCTGCCCCTGGACTATTTTTTACTTCTTTATCTCAGGGTGTGCCGAGCGGCTTGAGATTAAAGGTCAGTTCGGGAGGAGGACGACTGTTAATCGTTTGAAGTTTAAATCAAATAATCGATACATAGACTGACACGTCCTTCTTTCAGTCATCAACTATTGTGATTTACATCAAGAGGAGAAGGAGGCAGAGTTAGAGGAAGTATCTTTAAGTAAAAGAAATGTTTTTAGTGAAGAAAAAGAAGGAGAAATGATGAAGAAAATACATTGTGTGTTTATATTAGTTTGGTTTTATACCATTAAAGCATAGAAATGAAAGAAATTACAAGTGTGAGAAAGAAAAGTGAAGTGATGACACTTCCTGAAGGCGCCACGGTTCCATTAAAAGTTGTTTACACAGCACATCACACCAGCTTGAGTGCTTTCAGTCTCGCTGTTTTTTTTATATACTACTTTATCCAACTTGTGGTTTACAAGATCTGGAGGCAATCCTTGCTTATACCTGGCAACAACCAGACCACACACTGAGCAGATCTACAGCCTAAACGACGACAACAACATACAAACACTGAAACACTGTTTTCGTCAGCATCGACGCGGCCCAAATCTATCTGGTTTCTGGGTAGAGAGTCTCCGATTGTCCTGAGAGTGACGTCAAGTCAAGAGTTCGGGCATCAAGTTCACAAACCCCAAAATAAAAGTCGCCATTTTCAAAGTCTGCACTGGTAAAGAAAAAAGTGGCAACAAGCTGATGGACCAAGCAGCGAGCTCAGCAACACTGAACCTACTCTCCATCCTTTTGTGTCCTCCATTGTTGAGGTGTGTGTGTGTGTGTGTGTGCTTGTGTGTTGCACAGGACGGTGTCATGTTTTAAACAGTGGAAGCAAACTGGAGTATCAGTAAAAATCCATGCATGCAAAGTGAAAACATGCAAACTTCACAAAAGAGTCGAACAAACAAGTCAAGTAAATTCTGCTGCACTCGATCACTGAAAGCAAAGTAAAGCAGGAGATCAAAACACTGAAATCTTCAGACTGCACCTCAGCACCAAAACACCGAAACCTTCAGGACCCGCAGGACCGCCGGCCTGCCGTCGTCCGTTATCCATTTACAGCGTCCCTTTTCTGTTTGTGTTTAAAAGCCGGCGTGGCCGTGTGACCACGCAGTGAGCTGCACACAAATCAAACGCAGAGTCGCAGTTTGTTTGCTCCTTCGCAGAGGGGGAACAAACCAAAGTGTTCCCGCGTGGTCGCGCTTGCTGGGTTAAAGGTTGGAGAAATATCACCTCTAATTAGCTGCGCGATCACATACGAGACCACGTTTTTATTCTCATAATTGCTTTGATGCCGAAGAAGTGTTTCGTAAAAAGGACAAACAATAACATCTAATTAAGCACTTATGAGAAATTTACATCTCTGAACTACACTTCTGAGTGGACTTTATGTCAACCTTCAAACATGTTTCTTTACAAATGTTCTAGAAAAAAAAATAGAGGTACTTTGTGAAAGAAAACCATCTAATATAGGAAACGGCTGCCTCACGCTTTTCATCAACTGGCCTCAAATGGCCTGAGAGCCACGAACCGAGGAGGGTCGTGCGAGTAAAGAAAGTTTCATTTTGGGAAGTTAACGTGCAGGTTCGTTTTTTTCACAGCTGTTTGATCGCCGTAAACTCGACGGTAATGTTCACCGCTAAGTCACCTCAATCTTTCCTCGGACAGTAGGAGCGCAAGGAGGTTAATCCAGACCAATTTACACTGAACTCGACAATCACCGCAGTGAGGGAGGCCGACGTGACGCGTAAACACACGAGCTGATTAGAGACAGATCCCTGCGGGAGGATCTGTCTCTAATTAATGTGGCATATGAGGAAAGTCACTCCTCCTCTTTCGCGCTGTCCCGAGATGTCAAGCGACACCGAAGGAAACCTGCGGGAGAAGGAAGTGGCCCTAAACAGGACGTAAAAAGTGACGTTGCACGCCGCCTACAAGAAAACTCGCAGCTTTGTTCACTTGTAAAAACTTCATCTGACTGAGCTTTCCGTGCTTATTCAGCAGAATCGCTGACGTGAGCAAGGCCCAAAACAGCGCGCATTGATTATACGTCTGGCGTACGTATATATAGTAAGCACTGGCGTTAAATAAAGAAGGCATTTTCGGTGGAAATAAATAATGGATAACATATGGCTTCCGTCGGCTCAGAACAGAATGTTCTCGCTGCAGCTGCACCAGAGGCTGAAGACTGATCTGCACCACAAACACCAGGTTCGTGTTTCTGGTCGCCAACTCGTTTCGACTTAAAAACGTGAGATGCCTCAGCTGAAACACAAACACACAGTGGCACCGGGGCCTTAGAAAGTGGCCACGGCCACACGAAGTTGGAAAAAAAAAAGAGGAGGGGGGGGGGCAACAGACCACCGCAGGTTAACAACATTTTACTCTGTGGTGTAACTCGGCGTTGGAGGACTTTTACTGCCTGTGGTTGCGAGTTCTTCAGTCAAATCGTTCGATCTCAGCAACTAATATTTGGGCACCTCACTGGTTTTTCAGCGTTACCTTAATCTCTGCAGCAAAACGGCGAAGGAGCTAATGAGTCTTATGATGCAGTTCTACAATATTGCAAAATGTGCCATTACCTGCACAAACAAATGACCAACCAGAAGTTGGAAAATGCTACAAATAAGATCAAATATATTGTTTCGTCAAAACAATGTGACGTATCATGCGAACTGTTGTTTTGAAAAAAAAATTAAAACACAACATCTTAGGGTGATCAATTAAAGGAGGAAATAATAAAAACTCATGTGTTAAAAACAAACCATCAAAAAAGCTTCTTTTACACATTTTTGCTCTAAAAGACTTTAAAACAAGGAGGCCTCACTATTATTTTAAAGCATAAAATATCTAAATGCACGGATGTGTTCAGCTCCTTTTAGGATCACAGAAAAACCAAACATAAATAGTAAAGATGGCGTGCAAATTACTGGCTCCAAAGAAACCGAATGGAGTGTAAATAAAAACATATGATGTAGAGTGGATCTTGGCCCCTAGTGGGCGTCTGAGGAATAAATTAGCCCGGAACCTTTAATTGCCTTAAAATGACTGTTTAATTCACCACATAAATAAAAGTAGAAGAAGAGGGAAGAAAGATAAAGTCACACGCTGACGTAAATGTTCCTCTCAGCAGCAGTCTGATTTGATCCTACTGTGTGACTTTACGCGAGTCATTTTTTTACTCGTTTGAACCGTGAATCCATCCAAGCGTCACACATTGATTGAACGGGCGCGTTTAGATCCACGTTACGCACGGGGCACTTACAGCACGTTGGTGGCCTGCGGGAAGTCCGCCGCCGCCGGGGCCCTTTCCAGCCCGACGTGGGAGCAGTTGACTACGCAGGACGGCTGGGGCCCCCCCAGCTCACAGCTGCAGTTGACGGGACAGGGGCTGCAGACGCTGGTGCCGCCGCCGTCCCCCTGCGGCCCGGAGCCCCACGCCTCCAGGCAGCAGAGCGCCACAAGCAGACTGGAAAAGAAGCCGAACCTCGGGACGCAGACGCCATGTTTTCGCTTGGATAGAGTCTGTCCATTTCCACAAGGCATAGCTCACTCACATCTCATCGCCCCTGATGGTGTAAGTCCTCTCGGGCTGGGAAAAAGGGACGAAAGGCGCGCAGCAAACAACACGCGTCCTGTTTTCATGTGAGGAGGCCAAAGCAGGAGGAGGGATGAAGATGAACCTTCAAACGGCGATTTCCTGCGCGTATTCCTCCCAGAAATAGACACTTTTTTCCCCTCAGCTCGGGTTCCCTTCCTCTGAAAATCTAACGGAGCTCCTCCAGAATCCTTTCAGGGGAAAAAAGTTTTGGAGAACTTCCTCTCTCCTCCTCCTCCTCCTCCTCCTCCTCCTTGTCCTCTTCTCTCCTCCTCCTTAAACTTCATGCAGTTCCCTGAGCCACCGCTGAGATCTGGCACACAGCTTTATTTCCTGCTCTAATGAGAACCAGAGGTGCGCCCAATTCAGGGCCGTATTGTATTGCAAAGAGGCTAAAAATAGAAACACACGAAGACAATAAATACATAAACATGTTCACAGATGCACCAATAAATTAGTGATAAATGCTCAGAGCAATAGTCGCAACAATTCATTTTATTATTATTATTATTATTATTATTATTATTATTATTATTATTATTATTATTTTACTGTTAATAATTATGGAAATAAAAACCAGAATACTACGACTACTACTGCTAATACTATGACTACTACTACTACTACTACTACTATTAATAGTAATAATAATAATAATAATAATAATAATAATGATAATAATAATAATAATAATAATGCATAGCCATGTGGTGGGGAACTGGATTTACTTGATTTACAATCAGTAGCTTTACTTTTATGACTACATCAACCTGAATCTGATCTTTATTGACGACAACCTTTTTTTACCCTTTTTAAAGCTGCTGCATCTTCAGGCCATCCTGATGCGGTTTGTACAGTCTCTAAAGGAGCGATTGGGACAGATGGTCACTGGTCTGCAGGATTGTCTGTTTTGGGGCCATTATGGG
Organism: Malacoctenus gilli; assembly: GCA_032164315.1. Taxonomy (NCBI): domain Eukaryota; kingdom Metazoa; phylum Chordata; class Actinopteri; order Blenniiformes; family Labrisomidae; genus Malacoctenus; species Malacoctenus gilli. The sequence goes on along the minus strand of JASSRZ010034577.1, from coordinate 6,304 downwards.
CCTAAAGTGGAGCTGAACGTTACACCGTTTGGAAATACAGCAGTGACAAAAACAACAGACATAAATAGCAAAATCGGAAGTGAATCTGTGTTAGTTTCCTGGAAGGTGTCAAGTGCTGATTGAAAAAGCAGCACAATATGTTTAGAATTTACTGTCTTTGGGTAGCTGGGGCGCTTTTATTCGTCACGGCGTGTTGTGCTCTATGGATGGTTTATGTTTTGAGGGAGGCAGCCCTTCCCCAGCCAGCAGGTGTTTGAGAGCGGCGCGTCCGATTCTTCCCCGGCCAAAGCTGGCTCGTAATGAGCCACGACTCAAAGCCCTTAAACCCGGGGTTGAAGTGCGGCCCCGGCTGAAATAGAGGCCGGCGAGATAGGAAGTTTATCAGGCGGCGGTGCGAACGAGGAGGAGGAGGAGGCGGCGGCGAGATGAAACAATCAGACGGAGAGAAAAGAATCCTGCCTGAACAAAGGAAGCGGCGGTGAGGCTCCGTTACTCCTCAATCTCAGATCGACCAGAACGTCTTCAGGAAACATGCGAGCATATGGGAACGCGGCGGATTTCAATCAGATGAACCGTGATGGGAATGTTTGATCAGATGAATTCGGGCACAGAGCTATTGTCCTGAAATTCAGCCTACTGATATCCACAACACGCAGCGTCGTTAATTCTCTGATAATGTTGTGGAGTCGGTTTTCATATTGATTCTCATCATCTGGTTTGTTGCTTAAAGCATTTTCTTTTCCTTCAAAGCAATTTTTGATAAAGTAAACCAGGAAACAAAGACAAAAAACTTTGTCTTGCTACTTTGGTCTGCCGTGGTTGAACTCACCTGACCTTCTCTGACTGGCTGAGAGCGTGACCTTTGAGTATGAATCAGGAAAAATGAAACAAATGAGCTGCAAATGTTTCCTCGAAGATCCTTATCTGTGTTGTGTGACTCTAAAAACGCAAAAAGACATGTTCAAACGACCGCAGTTCATCGAATAATTTCAGAAAAATGTTCTTTATGATATCAGGAAATTGACTTTGGCCATACTTTCTTCGCTGTGACCGAACCACAAAAAAGCGTGAAGCTGCGGACGGGATTCGTCTCCCTTTGCTGACGGTCTAAGCTCGTAGCGCCAGCCCGCTGAGGCGGGCGGGCTTTAATGTATCAAATGTAGTATTTTGTAGTTGCCTGGCCTGGACTGGTCCACGCTGGGCTGGGTGAAGGTAAAATGAGCCCGGCTCCTGTTTGGTTATGGGGAGGGTCCTCCAGGCCGGCCAGGAAAACAGCACTTACTGAGGCCTCCGTCTGTGTTATTGTAGGACTACAGGAAGAGAGGGGGAGCGAAGGGGGTCGCCGAAGGAGAGGGTGAGGAGAGGTCTGCAGAGGGGTGAGGCAGACGGAGGCACGGAGAGGAGGGGAGAGGATGGGAGCGTTGTTATCGGAGGAGAAATGAACGAAAGGTGAGGATTTGGCAAAAAAAAAATGTGAATAACAATAGTTTGGGGTCACTGAGTGAATGAAGAAAGAAGATGGAGGAGGAAAAAAGAAAGAAGGCAGAAGAAGGCGGAGGAGGAGGAGAAGAAGAAGAAGAAGAAGAAGAAGAAGAAGAAGAAGAAGAAGAAGAAGAAGAGGAAGAAGAAGAAGAAGAAGAAGAAGAATGGCAAGAAATATTCAACACATGAAATGATTTCAAAATATTCTTGACTTTTATCATTGCAGGGGTTTTTTTTTTTTAAATGTACTTTTATTCACAATACACTTCTGAAATAATAAAAACTGAAAAAGACCTTGAGTTATTTTTAGCTTAGTTGAATACTGGCACTCAATAACTTTGTGACTTGTAAAAAAAAATGAAGAAAAAGTTCAAATGTTACAATTGCTTTTTTCAATCGACACATTTGATCTGTTTTTTTTTAAGTTGTGCTTTTTTCTCCATGTCTGCTGGCTGTTATCAGGGCTTCAATAATTAAAATGCAGTCTGAATTGTTAAGTCATGAGGCCTCAGGCGTCACGAAACTCATCCTGATGTCTCTAAAGTCACGTTGTTTGCATCACCTCGTGCTGTAAACATTGTTTGGACAAAGAACCTTTTGAGTATGTAACCTGACAGTTGAGCCATTTGTTCAGGAATGCTTTTTAGAGGCTTTTATTTTGAAAGTGAAAAATACAGTAGGTTTTTATGTACAATCTGCCGCCTTGAAACATTCCTCATGATCTTGTATTTTATTTTCTTTCTGCACTTTATTCACGATGTTTTTTTATTCTTTTTCTTTCCATCTGAATCTATTCCTCCTGAGCTGTTTTGTTGTCACGATCGTCTGAGTGCGAAAGTCTTTATTTTGTTCGCGAACAACGGCGACAGATTTCATAACATTCATCCTTTTGTTCACACCTTGTGGACCTTTTCTGAATTGTTCTCCGTGAGCCTTCAGTCGCTGCCGTGAACTAAAATAATGTGTTCACAGAGGAGTGAAGGTGGCTGGAAGCCATTCAGCCTCGCAAAGACATGAAGCTTTGACTGAGCAGGAGATGAATCAAGGCCAAACAACGCTGGCGTTGGAGGTCTGACCCGCGTGGCCCACAGGTGAGCCGCCTGCTGCCACGAGGTCACGTTTTCCCCGACGGACACTGTGGAAAAAGTCAGAAAAATGCGCAGAGGTCCAGCAGCAAGAACTGCCTGTTTACAAGGTCCACCCAGCCCTTTATATTTTCATTCATTGATGCGTTCAGTCTAATCCACAAAAGATCAAGGTGACTAAGAAGCTCTGGCACCTTTGTGTCCTGCAGCAACTTGTCCTGCAGAAACAGAAAGTTTGATAATTGAAACTTGGCTTTTTACTCATACACATTGTTGTGCTCGAGCGGTCTCAACTTGCTTTACATTGGGGGCGTCTGCATGCCCACCAGAGAGTCTTATGTGGCCAGCAAGGTGTCTGTTGCAGCAAAAAAAACCCTCCAAATCAAAACTGAAGCTGCTGTTTGGGGATGAAACTTTAGCCAGAGGAGAGGAGACAAAAGCAAAACCCAAAACTGAACAGCAGGTGGCAGCATGACCATCAGACAGGAAGTCCAGACATGCTCGCCTCCTTATTTTGCAAGTGAAGAAGTACAGAAACGTATTAAATGTCTGTGTTTTCATAATGTGGTTGTGCTTCTTTTGCTAAACTGACAGGAGTTAAAGGTTTAACTTGTGTTATTTAAACTTGTCTGGTCCGTTTGGCAGCAGGTTCGACGCCCCGGATCCATCAAATAAACTATATTTCCTCTGGAAAATCATTCAAGCAAACATGTTGACGTGTAAAGTGCTTGTAGAACATTGTGGAAAAACTTGAGGGGTTCAGTTTCTTGCCCAAGGACACTTCAACACTCAGAGAGGGGCCAGAAGGAGGATTGTTCTGCCAACTTTTAGACCTAAAGAGACTCAACTAGCTCACAGCCGCCCCTGAAAAATGCACCCAACGATATTCAGAGGACATAAGGACAAAAACTGTAATATGAAGCACCTTAACTCAAGTGAAATACATAATTTCAATCAATTTAATGGTGGAAATCTACATTTAGCTTCAAAAGCTCTTGATGGATTTTTAACGACAGCCATAGGATTTCTTTGGTCTGATCAAAGCCCCGATTTAATGAGAAATAAAAGGAGTCACTTGTTTCATGATAATAGGATTGGTTTCCCTTTGAGCGAGGGGGTGAAGTGAAGCAGAGCGGAGGGACTGAAACAGAAGGAGGTGAGCGACGAAGTGCCTTTCACAGCAATCGCCACGACGAGCGCCGCGCTGACCTTTCCTCCTCGCACTGCGTCAAGGTCTGCCACCGTCCGCGACCTACCGTCATCACAATGAAACCGGTGGCGCCGAACCAGCAGGCGTCAAACACGCAGCCCCGTGGGGCGAGAAGCCCACCTATCAGAGGCTCCGACCAGACCCAGCAGCCCACCGGAGAGGAGCAGAGTTGCACCAGGTGGACGTTCAAGGCTGATCTTCCGCGGGGGCAGCGCTCGTCTTACAGCCGGTTCCTCATCCGAAGGTCTTATCTTCACCTGCAACGGTCCAGCCTTCCGCAGCCCCCCCCTCCCCCCACGCTCCTCCGTCCATGTGGACATTCCCAGGGACAGAGGATGTGCCTTTATCAACGTGTGGGCGTGTGATTAATTTTGTGGAGTGCAGCAGACCTTGAATTTTCCTCCCCGCTCGGAAATGGTACCACAGTACCAGGAGCTTTTAACCTTTAAGTGCTGTTACACGCCTGCGATGAGCTCTCACGTAAAGTTGTATATAAAAAATATAGTTGACACGAGGAAGCTACTGTCCAGCAAATCTGGCGAGCAGGTGAGGTGCGAGAAAAAACCAAAAAAAAACAAGCGCAGCTACAAAAAGCACTTGACAGGCGCAGTTGTTGCATTTTCAACTCACCGACTTGACCCGACCAGGACTTCAGCCAAGACCAATGGGCCTCGTCCTCGAACCGGCACCAGCGCGCGTGTTAAATATCCCAAAGATGTGCTGAGAACTGCAGAAGACAGCGTAGAAGACAAGGTCACAGGCCTCTCACAGCCTGATGCGACTCCAACATGAAAGGAATTTTAAAGTTGCTTGACACAAATTCTGCTGAAAAGGACAGACGGAGAGTTTGGGAGAACGTTGGAATGTTCTGGCGCATTTTTTTGCGAGAGAGAAAAAACAGCTGGATAGAAAGAGAGTACTTGGCATTCACTGGTTACTGTGTCATTAATTCACAGGTCCACTGAGCTCGGGCGGAGCTGCGCGTTGCCCCTGATTGTTGATGAGTGAAGAAACACTCCTCATTTCCCCTCAACCAGACCAGGTCAGTTGATTGCGTTTCGCTCGCTCGAGCGTCGGCTCGTGTGCAGGTGCGGCGCGAGAGGCCGCCGTCAGGTGGAAGAGCAAATGTGACTTCAATTATAGGGGTTAAATCCCAAGACGCTCTCATCTCGAGGGCGCTTACACGTTGAACTCTAAATGCAAGTAGGAGGGAATAAATATTGCATCCGTCCAAGGAGGCCAACAGTTGTTGACTTGGCTCAATCCTCAGAGGCATTTCCACTGGGGCTGTCGGGGAGGAGGAGCTGGAATTGTTGCAATATTTAGTATGACAGATGTATCCTCAGTTTTGCAACATGCACGCTGTGAAATATATGTTATACGGCCTTAAGGGTCGCAAAGGAATGAATGCATAAATAAATCAAATGCCGGTGGTGGCCAGGCGGTCGACAACGATGCCCGGTGGAGGAGAGGACGCGGTCGCGGTCGCGGGGGGCAACGCGAGGCGGCAGTATGTTTAAGAGGGGCGCTCAAAGATGATTGGTGGGCGACCGGAGTGCGGCGCAGCGTTATTGGCTGAGCGACGAAAACATGAAGGAAAAGTCGACATACAGCTTGAGGAGAACGAATAAAAAACGTGCACCAGTGAAGGCGATTTGAGCTTCGCTTTAGAGTTTGCTGTCTGAGCTTCTAATTTCGCTCTGATTTTTTTAATAGCTCCCCTGGATTTTTCCAAAGGTCACATGGAGGAACACTGACAGTAAATTCCGTCAAACTAAGTGGGAAGTCTTCTATTTCTGGCCCTAGAATGCTTCAGCAGCTTGACTTTCTTTGCCTAAGAATCTTACCCAGAAAAGTTGGCACATTTTGCAATGAATTAAACAACGTATATGGATGAATTGGAACTCAGTCATCATATTTGACGGGAGAATTAAACATTTTAACAAGTTCAAACTGCTCCACAAGGCCTGACTCAGTTATTTTGCTCTGTTTTGATGCACTTGGTTGTATTTTTAATGACTACTTCAGTATTTCTTATCTCTTATCAAATAAACTGGTCATAATTATTCTCACTTGTGTGCGTTCATTCGATAAATCAGAGTTTTTTGCATATTCTAACTATTGATCTTAGTATATTTCATTGTATCCGTGCAGGCATAATATTCAGCTTTTTTGTTGTTGAAAACTTAGTGAGATACACACCCTCAACAAAACATTAATATCCCCTGACAGGCTGGTAAGGTCAACCCCTTTGGGGGGTCTGACGGCTTCACTCCAGGAGTTTCCTGCGGAGACGGACGGGGGAAAAAAAAAAAGAAACTCATCCCTCTTTACGCAGACGAGAGGACGTGCACATACAACGCAGCGTTTGTGTGTCGGTGTGTGCGCGTTGTGGCGGGGAAGAGGTTAGTTATTTAGTGGGAGGCACCGGGTGGTCTTCGTCTTCCTGCAACCGTGCTCCCTGCAGAGAAGTGAGGGGATGTATAGGAGAAGCAGTCGCGGGGGGGGGGGGGGGGGGGTCGCGGGG
>JASSRZ010034576.1:0-15402 GCA_032164315.1 Malacoctenus gilli | reverse complement strand
GAGTTTAATGTTTGAGCCTCCCCTAAAGTGCTCTGGCGCCCCCTAGGGGAGGCGCGCCTCACACTTTGAAAACCGCCCGTATAAAGCATTTAATTTAGTAAAAACTGACATGTAAACAAAATCTGAGACCAACCAAAGGGTGCTGTTAAAAACTGGCATTTTTAGGTGACTTTTCAGAGGGAGCAGCCAACACTGCTTGTCAACTGTACAGGAGTGCCAAGACATAGAAGTAGCCACAGGATCCAAGGCTGAGAGTCCCTTGGAGACAGCAGAATGAAACGAGGACAAAGGCCGTCCGTACCTGAGATTTTGCTGTGCTGGCTGGCGTAGCTGGAGTTGCGCGAGTGACCCGACTGAAAGGCATCCGTCGGACCGGACGGGCTCTGACCCGCCTCCAATCCCTCCAGAAGACCTGAAGGCCCCAAAAAAGGAAAAGCAGCTCTTTAGACAGCGTTGCAGGCGCGTATCCCAGAACGAAATCTGGGGCGAGTCAGACACTTCTGTTTTGTTTACTTCCACTTCCAGGAACACAAAACAAGCGCGCCCCGAGCCCCATCTGACGACCAAGCTCTTCAGAATGAAACCATGAAGTGCGCTCTCTTCACACAGCCATCCTGACTGCGATCGGTCCCACCCCCCCCAGGCAGCACTCGTACCCGAGCTGACGATAGACGGCCTGGACTTGGAGGCTCGGCCCAGAGAGACCCGTTCGGGGGGCCCGGGCTCAGCTGTGCCCTCCCCCTTGCAGTCCAGCTGCAGGGTGGGCTCCCGTCCTGCGATCGAGATGGATTTGGCCGTGCTCGGAGGCCTGCGAAGGAACACAGTCCATCAGTCTGAGAGCCAAGACGGAGCACTGTGGTGCGTTCAGGAGAACTAACTGTCCAATTGATTTTTCGAAGGGTCAAAGTCAAATTTGTGAGACATTCTGGGAGATATTTTCTCCTTCTGATTGATTTGATAGAATTTGTTGCTCCTACTCTGTAATTTGGGACAGTGTCAGAGGTTTACCACAGATAAAAAGCGACATCTCTCTACTGGAGCCTATTAGGTCCATTTTAGGACGTCATCTGTGTGCCCCATTTTGCTTTGACCAAAGTTTGGAGTTTGCGATGATGGTTTGAATACATAAACAGCTGTTGGATGGCAGCCACTGGTTCCTGTGTGCAACAGGCTTCCTGAACTGATCAGTGCTGGACTTCTAAGTTTGACCCTGATGCAGTAATTGGAGAGGGACAACTGTGCTGTGGTGTTGCCAGTTCTTAACCAGTTTTCACCCAAAAAAAGAATAACAAAGACGCATAATACTGTACAAAAGGGAGCGTAAATAGGCAAGAAGCGCAGAACTGATTGTTGATTTGTTCGTTTTCAGAATGGTTGACAGCCCAAACTTCAATCTCTCAGTCTGTCTCATAAATTGGATTTTTTGGGGCCTGACGATAGGAGTTGTTAGGAGTCTGCTCCAGAGCCTCAAGTACTAAAAAGGCAACAAAACAGGCCACAATTTGGACGAGAGTCGGCGTTGAGAAATCGTCACCATTTCCTTTACTCACGTTTTAAAACAGGGATCCCCAGACAGGAGAGTCATCCCAATGATCACCTTTTAGAGACAAAAAAAAAACATTTACACAATATATTTACACAAACATGCGCAGCACCGAACATCCTGCAAGGTTCCTCGAAATTTTAAATGTATGAAGACATGAATATGATGACACAGTGAAGGGCCCTCCTTAGGAAGTGTCCTGTCTCGTTCACCACTGAACTGTGTCCACATTCAAAGAGGTCTGAACAATGAAAAGCTTCGACCGGAACTCCAAGTATCCAGACATTCATTCGCTCTTTTTGTAGTTCGCTGTTTTTACCTGAAGGTCACTGAGTGCAGGAGCCACTTCCAGTTTACATAACATAAAGGCATCACACACACATGCACACAGACCTACTTTAGGACTGGAGACAATGCAGACTAACGGAGTGAAGGAAGACCCTCCGAGCTGAGTCTTGTCCATTCAAAAATGGCACAGGTCGTTGGACTCTTGTCCGCCGGCCTCACCTTCAGTATGGAGTTATCCTGCCGTGTGTTCTTGGTGTCGTATCCCTCCAGCAGGCAGCAGCGCACGGTCGATCCGGAGCCTGCGAACTCGGCCATGTTCAGGTCCGTGAAACCCAGCTGAGGGGGAAACAAGAGTTGGAGCAGCGGTTCTTCGACATTCTTTGACGGAGAAGGTCACAAATCTTTTATTTTCTAGCGAAAGGACACCTCATCGTTCAAGACGCAGTGATTTGACATCCAAACGTGCCACCGTGCACATATCCCGGCCTAGACCGGGATCGTTCCTCCATCACTGACACGTGACGGAGGAATGAATTCCGCCTCCTCTCATGAATTTCTTGGGGTCAGAGGTGTGACGAGGCGAGCCTCAGAAAGCGCGAGCTGGCACGGTGACGAGATGACGGCGTGTGACGCTGCCGTCCAGGAGAAATGTAATCCCCACCCCTATCCTTAAACCTGATTGGTCCTTAGTTGACACATTCGATGAGCCAGTTTCAGAAGAAAGGTAACACGGAAGGTCAACTGGAATTCCAAGTCACGACATTGTGACAGTGTTGAAGTCGAGTTGCACCTCTTTGATGATGCACTGGAAAAAATCCGAATCTTACCAAGTATATTTGTCTCATTTCTAGTCAAAATATCTCAATACACTTAACAGAAGACACAATTGCCCAACAGGTACCATTTTAGCAAGATATAGGGACTTGTTTTAAGACAATATCTTATCCCTTTTCTTGTCTTTTTTTTTATTTCATTGTTTTATGCACTTGTGTATTTTGCTAGATTACCTGTGAAGCACTTTGAGTGCCATTCTGGTAATTGTAAATGGCTATAAAAATAAAATTTGATTGATTGATTGACAATACCACTTGAATAAAGCCAATTTTCACTTGTTCCATTGGCAGATTTTTTGCTTATTTCATGCAAAAAAGCCTTGAAATAAGCAAAAAAAAATCTGCCAATGGAACAAGTGAAAATTGGTTTTTGTCGAGTTGTATTGTCTTAAAATAAGTCCCTATATTTTGCTTAAATGGAACCTGTTAGGAAAATCTTTTATTAAGTGCATTGAGAGATTTTGACTAGAAACGAGACCAATGCGCTTGGTTAGATTTCGATTTTTTTGCAGTGTGTTGTCAAGTCAGGTCCAAAGTCATCAGGATTGTGGCACATACGCCTGGGTGTAAACAGTATTCATAGAGAGCAGCATTCTTAGCTGTTACTACCGAAGCCTCCAAACTCATAGTCGTACGTGAGACATTGGAGAGCCCATATATAGCCCTGTCAGGACTCTCACCAGGAGGAAACCGCCTTTGTCCGAACTGCTTTTTCATGTCGGTTTAAATTACCTTTGGGCTTCTATTCTTTGTGTTCCAGGTTTCCTTCTTCTCCTGTTTTCATAGGTGTGCGCGCGTTTAGGAGAGCCACCTTCCGAAGCAGGAAACGCGGTATATTTAACAGAAGGAAATCTAAATCGAGAGTGGAAGCAAACAGAGGAAGCAGCTTCCACCGGGCGGCGCGGCGTCCAGAGATCTCGACCTTGTGGTTTTCGCTCGCGAGACGTGAGTCATCAGTCGGGACCTGCCGGTGGATCCAAGTGAGCCGGCAGGATGTTTTGCAGATTCTGGGAAAGTGTGCGCGAGGCTGAGGGGGTTGGGGGGGGGGGGGGGCATGTTTATGATTGAGCTTTCTGCCTGGTTACCGGCGTGCAGCGAGAAATGCTTATATTTACACGCGATGGCATAAAGGTCGACTCAAGCCCATCAGCTCTTGTTTTGCACGCGCGCGCGAACACGAGCGGGGAGGTGATCGGGAAGGAGGCGCCGGCTCTCACCTTCGTATAAGCTTTTCCTCCTTTGAGTTCCTGCGGGGGGGGGAACAAAACAGGAAGTCAGTAATGAGACCTGACATCTAAATTTGTATCACGGAGGCGCACAATTACAGAGCTGCTGATGACAGAGGTGAAATTACGGGCTGGGACCACACCGAGACACGCCCGAAATATCCTGGCTACATTTCCCAATGTTACAGTTGCGTCGCTTGCGTTCGCACCAGCTCAGAGTTGGAAATGGAAAAGTGCTACATTTTTTGTTTAAAAGTATGGCTATTTTTTCTACGAATGATGCAAAGTGGTTCTGTTTTTCCCCCAAATCAACATTGTATAAAGAGAAATGGGTTTGGGGAACAAAAGAACACAGGCGACTGGACCCGCGTTTACAGGAACCCCTAATCCTGGCAAGAACTTGTTCTTCAAAGTAAACCAAATTGGGTGAGATTAATTTTCATTCATTCATTCATTGTCTGCACCGCTTATTAATCCATCACTACAGGTCACGGGAGGTGCTGGAGCCTATCCCAGCTCTTTGCAGGCGAAGGCAGGGTCCACCCTGGACAGGTCGCCAGTCCATCGCAGGGCAACACAACCATTCACGCACCCACGGACAATTCACAATCACCAATTGACCTTATGCATGTTTTTGGACTGTGGGAGGAAGCTGGGGTACCTGTGTAGTACCATGCATGCACAGGGAGAACATGCAAACTCCACACAGAAAGGCCCCAGCTGGGCGCGATCCCTAGACCTTAATGCTGTGAGGCGAGAGCGCTAACCACCATCCCCAAATGATCATTGTATCAAGAGAAATAGGTTTGGGGAACAAAAACACACATGCGACTAGCCTCGTCTTTACAGGAACCCTAATCCTTGCAAGAACTTATTCTTTAAAATAAACCAATACGGGTGCGATTAATTTGTGTTTGTAAAAATTTAAAAAACAACCCAAATCTTTATTAAAAACCTGGCCCAATCCAGAGAAAACAAGTGTCATATTCAGGTTGCTTTTACTGCTTCCATAGGATTAAACACGCTGCCTTTGAAAGTAAAGACGGTTGTGTTCGCAGAACATGTCAAAATCAGTTACGATCAAACTGAAACAGTGTGACTGACAGGCAGCGTTTTGCACTTGATATTTCCAACCTGTGGTCAGATGAATTGTTTCATAACACTGAATATCATGAACTAAAACTTAGACTATAGACTAGGCTTCGACTGCGATGACTTCGTTCGGCGTCCAGAGTGAGCGTTACCTTTCGGACCGACAGCCTGCAGACGGACGGATCCAGGACTCCGGTGTGGGGGTTGGCACTCATCTTGGACACAAAGGTGAATCTCTTCTTCCAGCGGACGCAGTGGTCCTGGACCTCCTCTCTGCGAGAAGAACGGACACGGGGGGCCACACGTGAACCTCTGCGTCTCCTTCTAAATCGATTACCGTTACACGCTTTGGACTTGCAATTTGTGGTTGATGTTAAACTGGAATTAGCTTCAGGCAGGAGCCTTTTTTTTCCCCCGATCACCACATTATGTGTCATGGTGATCTCGGTCTCAGAGTTCCAGTTGTGCATTTGAAAAAGAAACCAGAAATATCACACACACAGACACGCGCTTTGACTCATGGAAATGGTGAAATAAAACGACGCGGATGTCGGGGCAGCTTCCCCACATTTGAGCACAATGAGTCAGTGTTCGTGTCAGGTTACAAACTCGGGATGCAGTCGGAACTATTCCCAGCACTGGGACAAAACGTTTTCCTGTTCCTCGTCGCGCTACTGAGGAAACGGCAGGAGGAGACCTCGCTGGAACGCCGCAGCAGCTTCGGGGCCGGTCTGGGAGCCGACGTGCGCGGCGTGGCAGCCGATCCCTTCCCGGGGGACAGATGGACGGGCTGCGTGCGGGAGACGTGGCGCGAACGGCGTGATCGCTCACACGCGCGCGGCAACACTCAGCTGCTTTGAGAACACAGAGACAGATTGTCTCTCACACGTGCGCGCACACACACTTTATGGCAGCGGTGTCGAACATTCACACTTTGGAAAGAGTGAAAAATGGCAACAAGCTCGTTTGTACTTTGGTGATTTCACCTCTTCAGTCAAAGCAGAGGTCATAACACAACAGCAAGACCCAAAACCAAACACCAGATGGCAGCAATGAGACTGAACTAAAGATTAGCGTTGCCATCAGTTCAATATCACAATATAAACAGTTTGGTTTGGGCTCTTGAAACTGAAAGTCGGTGCATCTTGACGAGACCGCGCTCGACACCCCAGTGTTTCGAGTTATTGGACATCCTCATCTCCATGTTTGGACGATACACAATGAAATGTCCTCTTTGCGTAATTGAGACACACTTGTATATTTCCTATCTTCGTAGACGAGGCAGCCTGAGTTGTCCTGTCCGTCAAAATGGAGGTTTAAAAAAACTGATGTCGAGCCACATGGGAGCTGTGGAGCACGATCGCGTCCTTTCGCCTCCATTGTTCACAGGCACAAAGAGTGGTGAGACCATGACCACCTTCTTCACTCCTCCTTTACATCAAGGTGGCACAAAATGAGGAGCCGAGCGACAGACTCGCACTGACTCCATCGTGACTTGAGACGCGGTCACGTCTTTGTTTCGCCGTTGGGTCTCTGACTCGTCTCTCTCTCCCTGGAAAATAAAAGAGGAGTTCTGAGAAGCGAGGGGGGACAGGAACACGCTCATCAACATCCAGCCTCTCTCCCGGCTCTTATCAGGACCCCCACGCTTTTGTTGGACCAGCGTGTGAGGTGGAGCATTCCCAAAGCACATTCCTCCGTCCAGATGGCTTTGTTCAGGCTCCATGGAAACCCCAAACTCAAGCCCGCTGGCCGTCGGCAGAGAGAGAGAGAGAGTGAGAGTGAGACCTTCACACCAGTCCATTCAGCTTCAGACAGCTTTACAAGCCTTCCACTCCTTCAAGCCGACCTGTCCTGAAGTTTTGCCACAGCAGGTTCTACTGGAAATTACAGCTGACCACTTTCTGGTTTTAATCCCACAGAGGCCTGAATATCTTCACTCTGACACCAATTGCTGCCTTTCATATTCGCCATTTCACAATCGAACCAAGTGGAGCTTTCAAGGGGGCCCAGACAGTCTCCGTTCAGATCTGTACATCGAACCAGTGTTGCCAAGGAAAGTCGCTATTGGCTGTCCTCAAAGTCGCTCAAAGACGTCAACACCTAATTTGCATCATTCACCGTGTGCATTGTATAATTGACGCCGTAGGGGAGAATAATAACGTAGTGGAAGAGACCAAAAGGTGAGTAGAATTCACCCTAAATACATTTAGAACTACAAATGACCTTTCTTCTGTTGATTCTTTTTGTTTTTAAAGTGACGGTACCAACCCTCCCCCTTTGTCTGGGGTTGGGACTTGCAAAAATGACCCAATAATAAAAAGTTTTACATTGAGTCATAGACCCCCCCCCCCCCGCCCATGTCTGCTCTGATAATTCAGAGGATAACTTCAATTCAGCCTCAAAAGCTAAAATGGAAACATGTCAAGCCAGATTCGAGCTGCCCTCCAGTGGACCCCCCCCCCACCACCACCACCACCAGCATGTCAGCAATACAGCAGGGTGGGATCCTTATCTCTCATCCTGGCCCTGCAGCTCCTGTGGGGGCCGCCGCTGCCGCCGCCGCAGCAGCAGAAACAAAGACAGAGCAGGCAGCCAGGCTGAGTCCGGCTGTATCAGGAGCCCAGATAAACAGCCTGAGGGGCAGAGTGCTGAGGAAGCAGGCAGATCCTGGAGGGGACGGTGACACCACAACAGGATAGGAGGGCCCCCCCCCGTGACCCCCCTGAAAGGGCTCACAGGGTTAATCCTCCCCGTTGCCACCAGTTTCACACCCAACACTGTTTGCGAGGATTCTCAGGACAGTTCCCTTTACTCCAGTCTATCCTGATGAACTGGGGGCAGCAAAAAGACATTGGGCCAACATCTTCATCCCACTCATCACAGGACATCCAATCATGCTCCATAGCAGAGGGTTGGAGCGACAACATCTTCCGGCTGTTCTGGGAAGGGCTCAAAGTTCCCTCCGAGGGCAAGTTGTAGATAACAGCAATTTTAGGACTCACTTTGTTTTTCCACCTCCCATCCAATGAGAATAAAGCAGGACAGAAGATGGACGGACAGAAGGAAGAATACAGACTCGAAAGTTGACAGCTTCCTCTGCCTCGTCACCAGGATGATACCCAAAGAAGTGAGACAGTAACAGCAGAAAGTTTGACTTCAATCTAGACAGCTGTTCACCTCATGAAGTCATCACTTTAGGAGATAAATTTTGATCGTGCCTACAAATATGAGTTTATCCAGATTAAAGAAGGATTAAAAAAAAAAATGACCAGAAGGCAGAGTGACACAAAGCAAAGGAACAAAGTCCACACGCGTCTTCCCTTAAAATACACCAAAGTGCCAACGGCTGATGGAAACGTCAGCTGAAAACAGGAAACAGTTGTTGGAAAAAGAAATCAGTCGCTCAGTCATTTTTCCACAGCTCCTATACGTCCTTCCTCTGGCCTCTCTTCTGTCAAATGGCAAATACGGGCCCCAAAAGTGGCACGTTGATCTTACAGTTGTCTTTCACCGAAACGGGGACACAATCAGGAAGCAGACGTTGCGTTGACATGACGACGGCGCGTCTTCGTACAAAGAGGGAGTCGACGTGAGCTTCTCCTCTGTCTGAAAGAGTCACAGGTGGATCGCAGGACAGGTGCCAGGAGGGGCGGAGCTGTCCAATGCTGCAGTGCTGAAAACGGAGAAAAGTGGGGGGCTCTACATCAACAAAAATTGGACATGAAATCCTTATTTTGTGTTTTAGTTTGTACTAATTTGTCACTACTTTAGGTTACATTTCTGTGGGTTTTTATTGAAACCGTAAACGCAGCATCTACGACCAACACTGGAGCATTGATGGCGATGGAGGCCGACCCGTCTGTGGTACCAAATAGTTGCCCAAAGAAACTGTTCTCAAATATTCTACCACACACGGCTATCTAAAAGTACAGGTTGTTTCTCTGTGACTGAAAAAGTCACTGAGCCTGTTGACCAGGCTTTGATTTTCAACCTCCCACGAAGGTTTCAAAACACCACAGGTCAAAGGTCCTGATCTGTAAAATGTCTTTGAACGGTGCATTTGTGTCTTTTCATCACTGCCCAAAAAATTGTGGCATTCATTTGAAGCTACAGGACACAGAACAGCAGGAGCATCAGTCTGAAATTGCTATTCTTCAGAAGCGCATCTCTAATGAGTTCCAGGTGCTCTGCAGAGGGAGAGGCCAGCTAGGCAGCACACATTTTGTGCTTTTTGGCCGAAAACTTCGCACTCACAGTCCCAGTGGTCAATCCCACTCTGGAGCCCAGAAGAACTGGGGAGTCATCCGAAAGTCTCCGTGATCCACTGCAGCGGGCCAGGTCCTGCCTGAAGAACATACCGGAAACAAACTCTCTGACCTCCGCCAGGTCCTGTCGGGTCACTGACTAATGACAAAAGCGCGTAATGAATGTCAAAACGTGGATCTCCGACTCGTCCTGAGTTGGGCCACAGACCTGAACTGTGAACTTGGTTCTGTCTCTTGACACTTGACCCACTTTTCAGGTGTTTATGCTGGGCGACATTATGTGTACACAATAATGATACTGTATCTGTGATTGAGTGTATTTGTCCCGTTCTTTTTGATTTGTGAAGCACTTTGGGTTGAACTTCCTAATGTAGGAAAAGTGCTATAAAAATTAAGTTTAAATTTCAAAGTGTTACTCCCATTGATCGTGTTTTCATTCTTATTGAGCATTTTTATGAGGCACCTCAAGGCGTTTATTTGCTTTACTCTTGATCAAAATTGGGTTTTTTTTTTTCACTTTTGAGAGTGTAGAAAGTTTGGAGGTTTGGACTGTTGTTTCAATATCTAAAAAAAAACTAAACAAAAAGAAAATAACACCAGTTTGAGCAAACCGATGCTATCATACATCAAAGAAGAGACCCCCCCCCCCCCCAACACTGGCAGGGACGTCGTTTCCATCTCGGGTTCAGACAGGTCGCACAAAAACGTGTCGCGATACGTCCGTCATGTGCTCCACGCGTGACTCGCGGCGCGTCCTGCCACATTTGCAGCTGAGTGGGATTTCACGTGAGCCGTCGCAGTCCAAGGGATAAGCTCACTGATATTTGCCCCCCCCCCCCACTCCTTCTGACACACAACAAGGGAGCGGGCTCAGCACCCGGCACAAAGGCCGCGTTTGTCGGGTCGGGGACACGCTGCTCTTTGTCCGCCGCGGTGGCAGGCTCTCTGTGGCGTCGCCGTCTCCTCTGAGAGAGAGCCTTGTTTTCGCAGGCGGAGATGATAACTGGGATGGGAGGGAGTGGAGCCGAGCGGTTGCATAACCAGCGGAGGGGATGACCTCAGGGGACGGAGGCCTCGGACGCTTGCGGCGCAGGACGGGACGCCGTCTCGGCGGACAAACGAGGAAAACATGGGACTTGAAATGGTTGCCGTGAACCCTTGGCTTAAATGTGTGGAATCCAAGAAGACAGTATATTTCTAACAGGAGGTCATGTGACTTGGGCTGAGCAATTTTATCCATTCTGAGATCTAAAATCGATGTTTTGTTTCCTAGGAAACGATCGATTGTGAAGCTGCGAGTATCGATACATAAGTCTCGTGGAGCAAGTTACCCGATAACACTGCCTTGACCCAGACGCCGACGTCGACGTCTTCCTGTTTACAGATTCCGGGCGAGAAGATTCGAGACGATGGCGGCGAATGCAAATCTTTAATCTTTGTTTAAAAGCAGATGTGTGGGAGCACTTGGTGTTGAAAAGGACGGAGGAACGCCACGACCAATTCTGGAGATATATCAGCAACGTGTCAAACACAGTGATTTGAAAAAGGGAGATAAGGGATCTCTGGGAAAAGCGGTTGATTTAGAGACAGAAAGGTGTATTATGGGGTGTGTCCGCTTTAAAGGACACGGATACAGACGTCCAAGATGGGTACAATTTTAAGTTTGCTTAAGTGTTGCTCTGTGGACTTGAATTCGTGGCTGCCATTGTTTATTTCTCTTTTCTGATGGTGAGACCGGCTACCTCACATACCTGCAGGCCTACAGGCCTTAAACTACTCAGCAAAGATGGATACGTTTCAAGTTCAAAGTCCAAACGTTCTTCTTCGTGCCTTCAATTGTTGGATGTTTTTCTTCATACATCTTTGAGTCACTTTGTCCAGCATTTTCAAGCTGTGGACCTCGAAACACTTTCAGCCAGCAGGTCAACACGTCGGCACGGCAACGCGGCGCTCTGCCCGCCGACCTTTCCCCGCCTCACTCAGGTCTGCAACCACAGCTTCCGCTCCCACGAAAGGCGAGACAACGAAAACCGTTTGCCGACAAGGAAACCTGAAGAAGACAACCGTGTGACTAGAGTTGCACGATACACATGGTACCCACGGTACACCGTGGTGCCAAATCATAACGGTTCCTACTAGAGACGACGGTACTACTGTGGATTACTCCAACCCGGTGCCAGTTTCCGCTACTCTCCTCCCAGCTTCTCACTGCAAGGTTCTCCCAGTCAACCAACCCACACGGCTAATACTGCAACCTAACAACACAGCTGCTGAATGATTGGCTGTTTTGCAGCTTACTAGTGACGTCTGGGGATACGATAGGCCGTTTCCGCACACTGGGCCCGCCTGTATTTAAAGCTGATTGGCTGTTGGCGTGTTTTTACCGGCAAGAAGGAAGTCTATCAAGTCAGCTCCGCTACGATGAATAGTTTGGAAAAAAACAAACAAAAAAAGCTAGCTTTTTACTCCAAAAGTTGCATTTGGAACTATTTTTGCTTTTTTTTATGACAATATTTGTTTCAGTTTAATTTTTACTTCACCAGTGTTACGTTTATTGTGCAAAAAACAACATTCTAAGTAACTACCTGGCATACTACCTGGAACCATGATACTTTGTTTGGTATAGTATCGTGGTTACTCATTTTGGTATTGCGACAACTCTAAGTGTGTCCTTGTTTACGTTGCTCTGTCCAAGGCTCGCACGCACGCACGCACACTCTCTGCACTGAGCATGTGCAGCATGAGGGCTGATGCTCAACAGGCCTCTTGGATGACAGCAAGCCAAAGGGGGGTGGGGGGGGGGGTGGAAAAGTCTTGCGACACGAGTGCAAAGCAGGTGAAGTCAGCGGCGGCACGAAGCGATTCATACTGCAGGAGTTCAGAATGTGGCTCATCCTTCACCGAGGCCTGAAGCAGAGAAACGGGACGTCCCTGTTATCTCAAAAATGTGTCGGCAACAGTTCGGAGGGCAAACGCAGGCTGAGGCAGCCTTTCCAAAGAGGATCTGTGTGTGTGTGTGTGTGCGTGCGTGCCGGTTATTTGGCAAAGAAGACCAACAGCTGAGGCTCCTCTTCACCACTTCGCTCCCGCCTCATTATCTGACCACAGACAGCGCGAGGAGGGAGGTGTACAGTTCGGAGGGCTGCGTCGTCGGGAGCTGCCAGAGCAGGTCGGAGAGGGTGGCAACGCCCTGTGTTTAACTGGGATTCACAAACAGCCTGGCAAAAAATAGTTGATGCGTATGTACAACCGTTTTTTGTTTTTTTTTTTAAAGCTGTAGACTCAGTCCAACGACGAAACCCCGAGTTTCCCACGATCATTTTTGCAACATCGAGCTTTCAAGTGCAAATCAGAACCCAGTTTCTTGGACGACAAAACAGATATTTCTAGTATAGCACGACCAATATGGGATTTTGGAGGTCGATATTGGGGCCTTTTCAAAAAACTGATAAAAAGTCTGATATCCTACATATAAATATATATAGATAGATAGACAGATAGATAGATAGACAGATAGATAGATAGATAGATAGATAGATAGATAGATAGATAGATAGATAGATAGATAGATAGATAGATAGATAGAGAGAGAGAGAGAGAGAGAGAGAGAGAGAGTGAGCCTTGCAAAAAGCCTCCAGGACTTCCAAACATTGCAACGCAGCAACCATGTGCCTTGTTTTTATATGTGCACACAGAACCTGGGACACGGCCTTGTCTCCCGATCCTGCACCCGTGCTATCGTTACATGGTGGGTGATCCAGTCGTTGGCCTGCGCTTGGCAGGTTTGAGCTCCTCCTTAGCAGCTGCAAGAGTCCCCCCCCCCACACACACACACACACATTGCGCATTCAATCGTCTTGTCTTCCGCACTTTCCTCTCAAGATACGTGGGGAAATAAAAGTCTGATGGCGTCAGTGTGCAGACACAGCATGGCTGCAATGCCACCATCAGACTGTGGGAGACAATCAATTTCACTGAGTTTACAGCTTTGGCAGGCTGCCATCGTAGCGGCCACACAACCCTTAGTGGTTGGGTTTCTAATTGGAGTTACAGGGGAAGGCTTTGGTCTGAATGTGCCACATCCATCAACTTTTGGGACAACAACAACAACAGCCCCCCCCCCCCTTACATATATAAATAAAGTTCTCACGTGACTTCTTTCACCATGTGGTCGTAGGTCTACTGGCTTGTTGGGTCAGAGCTGGCTGCTTATTTCCAAGCACGATCTGGCAATGTTGGTCCAAATTTGGACTTTTTTGTGTGTGTGTGTGTTGTACTTGTGTGTTGAGTTGTCGCTCAACACTGTGTCAGTTTACAAAGTTTACAAGTCAAAGCTACAAATGATTCAACACACACACACACACACACACACACACACACACACACACACACACACACACACACACACACACAAAATAACGGTTTTGACACTTCTATGATCCCATACAGTAAACTCCCATCACTCATGTATCGTCAGTGAAAGATATGATGGAGATGGACACGACTCCACTAATAAAACCCGTCAGGTTCATTTAAGACGAATGCGAAACATACATATAAATACATGGACAGAGAAGACACGTTTAGACAGTAGCATCGCCTGGAAAACTCGTGACAACGTGAAGCGCACTTTAAAGGCGGCCTAAACTCTCGTGGGAAAGCCTTTAAAACGAAACGGAGCAGTGTTTTTGTTGTTGTTGTTGCGACTTTACCTGGACGAAGAGGCCACAAAGTCCCCATCGAGCAGCCTGAGCTTGCAGAACAACACTCCGTTGACAAAGGGGACAGCGGTGAGCTCCTCCAGGGTCAGATGCGTCTGGAACTTGAATTTCTTCTTCTTCGCGAAAAACGCCATAGCCGCCGATGCTCACATTAAACGCGATAAAAGTACGCAAAACAAACCCCGCCTGGAAGCCAACGAAAAGTTCTGCCTTCTACCGATGTTCCAACTGTTTCGAACCGCTTCTACGGAGGAGGGGGGGAGGATCCAGCCCCCCCGAAATATGCAAACAATCAAAGTCTTCCAGTCAGCAGCGCGAAGAAATCCGAGGAAAATTCGGATTAAGGCGTGTGAAGAGTCGGAGCCCGGACAGATCGGGTGCTCGGTGGCTCCACCGACTACTTCGCGGCGACAGGAACTCCCTCTGCAGGCGGTCACACTGTCGGTTCTTTTTCCCTTCTCGCCACAGCCGAGAAGTTGTGCGCGATGGGTCTCGCGGAGCCAGCCGAGCCGTGCCGAGCCTGGCCACACGGGGGCAGCACCCCGCTGCCCGTGCCTCTCGCAATTATTGCTGCTCTCCATCCTTACAAATGTTTCATCCCATTCAGAAGCGACGGTCAGAGCCAACAAGATCTTTGTTTGGAAACATTAAAAACAAATAAAGTGCTCGAAATATGATGTTTCAATTAATAATAGAATAAATTAATACATTGCTTGTGCAAACGAATGCAAAAAATAAAAAAATTGCATGGCCTTTGTGGCAAGGTAAAATAAAAAGTCACCTTTCAAATTGGATAGAGCTGATCCACATCAAGCCAAGGCAGAAAAAACCTGGTCAGAACCCTCCTCCTCCTCCTCCTCCTCCTCCTCCTCTCCAGGCTCCAAGTGTTCAGCCCAGGAGGAAGGTTCTGTGTGTGGAGAACTTCCTTGCCACAACAGTTTGCAATGGATAGAACTATCAGGACTGGATCACGGTCATTTTAAGGCAAAATACAAGTAGCATTTTGTCCCTGCATGCACAACAATGATTATCCGATTCTGAAACTGATAAGAAAGGAAACAAAGTGTTCCTTTCTGCACAGAGTCCTCAAACCAAAGCATATTCATCTTTTGAAAGAGACGGGGGCGGCGCTTGAGTGTGGCTTTTCATTCTTTTACAGGTCAGTTTATTTTGGCAGTTGCTGACTCATGATTATTAAATTGATGATGGTAGACTTCAATGTGCAATGCTGTACAAAGCATCTAATCTAAATTTAACCTGGAATTTACAACTTATTTTCATGTAGGGGAAGTAGTGTGTGTTGGTGTGTGTGTGTATTGAGGGTTGGGGTGCCAAGGTGGTAAGAAAGGGGGGGGGGGGGGGTCTGGTGACGGTAAGAGAGTAGGAAAGTAGGATTCCCCTAATTATTGATTTACCAGAACAGGATGTGGC